>JANKKB010002664.1:26299-60348 GCA_026225775.1 Bursera palmeri
GAATAAACCTTCAAAAAAAAAAAAAAAAAAGCTCGAAACACGCTTGAATTAGCTACAAACTGGGAGACGGGGCTGATTCTTTTTAGGAAAACGCATATAAATATAAAGATTTTATTCACATTAATAGGGATTTATATATGCTGCTTGGTGCCAGTTAATCTTTGACATCATACGCTTCTCCATTGATTATCAGTCTAGCGATTAGATTTGTTGTCAATATATAACTCGTCTTGTTGTTCACAAGGATAAGCCAGATGAATATTATTATGATCTGATGTTATTCATTGGCGTCTAGCCTTGATTGAACGCATTATTTATTAAGTACTAAAGCACATTACGTTATTTTTCCCTTAATTAAATTTGAAAATTGACAGCGAATAAACAGAAATGAATTACTAATAACCACGATTCCGCCGCAGTTGATATAATATATATATATATATATATAGCCTCGTTTTTTTAAAAAAAAAAATTGAGATGAACAATTTATGACTGATAAACTATAGATTAATAAGAATGACCAAAACTGAGACCAAAATAGTAAACAAAGAAGAGCACTATTAAGTATCCACACAACTTGAGAAGATGCCACAGAAATAATAATTCATAGTGGAGTAGAGGCTGTACCTTTCTGTCTCTCTCGAGAAAATTTAAGAAGTTATTAAGGGTGATCACCTATAAGCTAACCATGCCAAGATCCTTGGTTCTCATTTTGCTGTCCATGTGTTGAGGAGGAAGAAGGATTTATGCTATCAAACCTCGGTATATCAACAAAGTCTCTATGAGGAAATGCCTTAAGTCCCAAGAAATCTCTCGTCAAACCATCACTGCCTCCTACATTACGACCCGCAGCAGCACCATTAATGCCTCTATTTTCATGATCATTTTGGCTAAGTTGGGATTCCGTTGTTCTTAAAAGACTGCTTTCTTGAAAATTGTTAAACTTTTTTGGGTTAAACATCCCATTCAAAGCTTCGTCAAAAGATGATGACGCATCAAACCCACTTACAGAAGACAAAGAACTTATCATATCATGAAGAAGAGAAGGAGATGCTCCAGTTCCGGCCCCTGCAGGGCCTGCAGCAGCAAACGGTTCCACGTAACCAGAGGTGACAGCAGCTTTATTCCCAAAAGATGCCAAAGTAGGAACAAACCCACTTGCCAAGTCTTCACATGAGGACAAGCCCAGGACAGAACCAGCTGTTGATGTGGAACCACTGTTTTCAGACATGTGAGCTTGGTGGGGTCGCAGCATGGCCGCGGGTAATCGTGACGGTTTGCTCATAGTCACGCCCATTTGTGCTGCTTTTTGCAGGAGTGCAGTTGCAGACATGTGTGGGGAACTTGAGTGGGGCATGAATGGAGCAAGTGTAGTAGAATTAGGGTTAGGGCTAGGGTTTCCATGGAGTACTAAAGACTGCTCTAAACTGCTTCCAGAAAATAATGATGAGGATAAATCTATATGAGGGGGACCCGAACCAGCTACTATTCCTTGTGGAGAACAAGCTAACCATGGAGGCACACTGTTATTATTATCTAATCTTGGATTGAAAACATGGTGATGTTCTTGTTCTCTTTTCACTGATATGGCTTGGAGGACATGAGCTTGGAGTTGGGGAGGCAAATTGGGCATTTGGGATGCTGCAGGATTAGGTTGTTGTGAGGAGATCAGAAGTGGGTTTGTAGTGATAGCTCTTGCATTCTCTTCTGATAAAACATCACAGAAAGCTCTGTGAGTGATGAAACTGTCCCTTCTGTGACCATTAAAACAAGAAGAAAAGAACAAAAAGAGAACCCATCAAATTGCGCAGATATACATATAATAAACAGTATCAAAGTACTCTTCTTTTTCTCTCTCTCTTGTCAACTTTTTCTATTTTCCTTCCTTTTCTTCTCATCCAGAATAAAAGACACGGATGTAGCTATTAAAGATTTCCAAATTAAAGCACTTCACAGTTCACAGTATCCAACCATGCATTAGAAATTTAAAACTAAAAAAGTTTCAGTTTTCTCTCTCTCTATTCCTCTCACATGTGTTTCACCTGATTATATTTTCTTGAAACATGTATCAATGGACTGAAATGTGAAATCTTGCTAGCTGCTTCAGACGCATACTCAAGGAGCAAACTATGGGAATATATATATATAGAAATATATGCATATATGAAGATTAAAATGAAATTTGGCTTAATTTATTTTGTTGAATGAGTTTGATTATAATGATATTATGTGTTCTTACCTAGAGAAAATTTTTCCGCAGTCACATTTGTACTCTCTTGTACCACAAATCTTGGAGTGAGCTTTCCAATCTGATTGAACAGCATATCGCTTGGAGCACTTTTCACACTTCCACTTCTTTTCACCGTGCTTTCTGCTAAAGTGCTTCTTGATCCCAGTAAGGTCCCCAAGAGCCCTTGACGGATCATGGTGTACACACGTAGGCTCTGGGCAAACATACACCTTCTTCCTCTCCACTTTGTTCGTTCTTTGCTTTAGCTTCCACGGCAGGTTGTGCCCTCTTCTATGAAGCTGAAGATTCTGGTCTCTTTGAAACCCTTTGTTGCAGATCTCACAAAGGAATCTGTTTGTGGCCAAGAGACTTTTCGGAGACAAAGCTATGACTTCTGCATCTGGGTCTGATTCAAACAGTACAGACTATTAAATCTTCGTATAGAATGAACATGATATATGTGGAAACCTTTTACATTAAGAAACACTAATGTTTTAAATTTGACTTGAATTGAACCTGGGTTGCCTGGAAGACTTCTCCTCTTCTTTGGTGGTTCATGAGCTTCATTTGTCGAAGCAGATGACTGTTGTGTGTACATGGAACCTGAAGAAGCACTTACTTCACCAGATGCAGAAGTCAAATTGGACATATTCTCTTCTACTACCAAAGCATTAATCATCCTCCCGCTTATTATAAATTAAAGGATTTCGATGGATGCTGAAGCAGACTCTTACAAGATTCATTTATGGAAAAACTATATCAACTTAATTTATTTACATCTGTAACAACATGTTGTGAGATCTGACTGCAGAAACCCTAATTTAGAAAGGCTAATGAAAGTGGACAGTGATAAAAAGCAAGTAGAGAAGCTGATTTCAGCTAATTCTCCGAGTTTCCTTCAATCTTGAACTTCTTCCAAATTCATGAAAATTGAACACAAAAACCAAAAGATATAATTTGCAAAAGAACAAAGATATAAAAACAGAGAAAAAAAAAGATTTCTAATAAGTGGATTATTATTAGCAGTAGTTGAGCATCCAAACCTTGAGCACTCACTTGTCTCAACAAAATTAATCTTTGCTTCCTATTTGCTGACACCAAGAAGATTCAACAGAAAAGCCATACAAAAACGTACAAATGAACTAACGAATTTTCCATGTAATAAAATGAAAGGCGAACAAGAGAGAGAGAGAGAGAGATGTGGATGAGAAGAGATTCCTTTGAAGTTCTGCACTCATCCAAAACCAAAACGAAAGGTAAGAGGCTTGCTCTGACGTTGCACTTTCTGTCGTTTCCTTTGTCCTCTATTCAGTCCTAGAAAACATTATTTACTGCTTTATCAATTTAAATTATTCTTCTCTAACTTTATCATATACATACAAACACTGATCATGCCACCTCCTTTTCTTTCCCGTCTCATCAAAAGTTGCTTTACCATGTAATTTATATAAAAGTTTTATGATTTATTCACATTATAAGATACACACAGTAAACACAAAACCTAGAGAGAGCGAGCTAAACGAGAGCGAGAGAGAGAAAGAGATGATGATAAGATGTTGATTTCATGACTTTTTAACATCATGGGTAACAGAAGTTAAAAAGCAAAACCTCTTTGCTATTCACACCACCATGATTGGTTCAGTGAACAGTGAGTGATATATTATATACATACAGAGACTATGCTCATGGAAAAACACAAAGTCTCTCTATGGTTCTTTTATAAAGTTGCTCTTTTCACTCTCATTTCAAATATATCATTATACTAATCATCCTAATTACATTTTAATTAACCATTTCAAACTTAGAACGAAAGAAAATAATTAAGGTTGGCCCGCAATATTGCTGCCCCACCCATCATGGATCACTACTAATTAACTAATTTGGCTTTATAGAAGAATTGAATCGGAAATTAATATCATCAATAGTGGGTTATGACTTGATTATTCACACATTATTTCTCGTCGTGAAAATAGTTGATCACTTTTATACATTTAATCTTTCATTTAGTTTATGACAACAAATTTGTAAATCCAATATTATATTTCGATAACTTTTTTTTTTTATTGATATTAATAGTAGATGATCATTCTATTAGGTGTAGATTGGTTTTGAAGAATGATGGATTTGACAATTGAGTTAAAAGTAGACAAGGTGGTCAAAGCAAAAGGGAAAAAGAGGTCGAGCCTTTGTCCCCACAAACCCAATTATTTAGATACTATAGTATTATATATATACTATATAAGCTGCTGCAATTACTGTTTAGGAGATACGCTGTCTATATGCATTTGGGCACATTGTGTTCAATTGTCTTCACTCGACACAAAATATATATGTTTAATTGGCCATTACACTTTTTAGCTACTTAATTGACATTACAAATATGCTTCCAGCTCATCATTCCCTTACTTCAATTATTTTATTATTGTGAGGGCAACGTGCCAACACTGCAACACATTAATCAATTGAATGGAAAAAATAACTGATTGGCTGTTGCCAAAGAAATATGGACCGCATCCGTGATTCTCTCTAGATTAGATTAAACAAACAATTCGATTTCTATATTTCATAATTGACCAAAGTGTTAGTAGAAATTAATATGTGCAAATTATGGACGTGGATGGACAGAGTTTGATCAACTTAGGAACTTAAATAACTAGAGCTGGCCAAGCTGTGGACAAGAACCCCAAATTTTATGGCGCCAGAATATCAATTTTAGAGGATTATTCCCATTTTTAAACGACCTTCGAGAGTATCCTATCGTGGTACCCACCTCATGACAATCATTTAGTGCCCAGACTTTGGCTTATCTACACTTTTACTTTTTCTATTCAAGTTTTTCAATCAAATACGAAAATTTTGATGTAACTTTTACGGTTTCTTTATTTCTTAACATTTAAGAGACAATATTCTATATTTTCTCTGCTGCTTGCAACATTTGTACACCAATCACCCTCATCCAAATAGTTGTTATGGCTGGATTCTGTTTTGCGCTTGTCCAAGAAACTGGCTCAAACATTAATTATCAACCTCCCGATCATAGCCAGCCTTAGAGTTAGTGGCAACATGGAGATATCTGCAGTGTTGCTATGTTGTCTTCTACTAAGCAATGGTACTGAAGCTTGTGTCCAGATGGAGGACAAACTTTCAATCTCTCCAGGTTGCAGTGTCAGCGAAGCGGCAGTCTTGCATAATCTCTTATCACTTCCAGCCCCCTCAAACTGGATCAACGGTATCAGAAATTGGCTTTAATTCAATCTTACCATCGCTTATTTGACTTTTCAACTTCCTTTTCTGCTTCTCCGTTGCATATATAAAAATTATACTTTTAATCCTTTCCTTATGTTGTGGTCGTGGAATGTGCAAATGGGTGCCTTCTACAATTCAGATCCAAATGGTAAGTTTATGAATTATCTTCCTGTTTGTTTAACATTTCAGACTACCTGTAAATGTTTTCCTATCCTATCAATTGTATATTCTGCTTAGGAGAACGATTGATGCATATTGTCATTAATTAAACAAGAACTTAATTTGTGACTAATTTTTCAATCCAAGTCATGCACAACCTAGCAGAGTTTTGAGCATTTCTACGCTGGTGCGACAAGTTGCAAAATATTTTATGTTTTTGTTGGGATCTACTTTAGGGCCAATGTATTATAAGGGAGTTTATCATTTGTTCTACCAGTACAATCCACTTGGAGCAGTGTTTGGTGATGTTATGATATGGGCACATTCTGTTTCATATGATCTCATCAACTGGATTCATCTCAATCATGCCATTTGCCCTCCGAGCCTTATGATATCAACAGTTGCTGGTCTGGTTCCACAACAATCCTTTCAGGGAACAAACCTTTAATATTGTACACTGGAATTGATGCCAATGGTCGTCAGGTTCAGAACTTAGCAATGCCTAAGAATGTGGCCGATCCATTACTTGAGAATTGGGTAAAATTTTCTTAAAATCCTTTCATGACCCCACCAGATGGTGTCAAAGTTGACAATTAGAGACCCAACAACTGCTAGGCAGGGTCCTGATGGAAAATGGAGAGTGATCATTGGAAGCCAGAGCAGAAATCAAGGAATGGCTATTCTCTATCAAAGTGAGGACTTCATTCACTGGACCAAGTTTCAACATCCTCTTTATACATCAGAAAAGACTGGAATGTGGGAGTGTCCAAACTTCTATCCTCTATTAACAACACAAATGGGGTGGACACTTCGGTCCAGAATCCAAGTGTTAAGCATGTAATGAAGGCGAGTTTCAATTCTCATGATTATTACATGCTTGGAACTTACTTTCCTGAGATGGAAAATTGTTAGAATATTGGTAAAATAAAATGAAATATTCCTAGAATCTTAACCTCTAAATACAAAGTCTCACATTGTTTAGTGACACGTTGGGAGAAGGCTTGAGGAGTTATATAAAGAAGCCTACATCTTAGTTACAAGTATTCCACAATGCGAAGTGAGTATTCTTAAGTATTATTTTAGCTCTACGTAAAATCCTCTATAATATAAGGTGAATAAATTGCTCACTAGTGAGATGAGATAAATTTCTCTAAGAGAGATGTGAACGGTAAATACTTGAGAGAGTGTGGATGTAATTAGGGTTTGAGAGTGAGAGGTGTGAGCGATAAATACTTGAGACAGTGGGTGTAATTTGGATTTGAGAGTGAGAAAAAAATCTATATAATTGTAATAATTTTTTACTATAAATACTTGAGAGAGTGTAGGTGTAATTTGGGTTTTGGAAGTGAGTTTGTAATTTGGGTTTGGGAGTGAGAAAAAGGTTTATATAATTATAATAATTTTCAGTATATATATTTGAGAGAGTGTGAATGTAATTTGGGATTTGGGAATGAGAAAAAAAAATCTATATGATTGTAATAATTTTTCATATAGTGAAGTTTCTTGTCTTTGACAGTCAGTGTTTTTCTCCGGAGTTTTTCACGTAAATTTTGTGTTGTGGTGTTGTAATTTTTTTTATTTATCTGTTATTCTCCTTGATTTTTCCAACAAAAAAATTGTTACTGACAACGACTTCGAGGTACTATTATGGCAAATTTTATGCTTTGAAAACGTTCTTTGACAGTGTTAAGAACAGGAGGATATGGTGGGGTTAGGTAAATGAATCTGACAGGATAGATGATATCGAGAAAGGATGGTCTGGAGTTCAGGTGATTTAAGTTCAATTGGAGATATTTTCTGGCTGCTTCTGTAAATTTAGTATTGAATTACAATTAACATATGATGTTAATCTGGAAACTTATTGGAGAGGATCGTATTTGTTGACCTTAATTTGTACTCTTGCATTCAGTTCCTAGGCGAATTTGGCTTGACGAAGGTGGAAAACAAGTATTGCTGTGGCCGGTTGAAGAAATTGACACCCTACGTAGCAAGCAAGTTACTGTCCACGATAAGAAACTAGAAAGTGGATCAGTATTCGATATTGTAGGTGTTACTGCTTCACAGGTGAGTAATTCTGTATAAATGTTTGAACAATCAAAGATTTTTCATTTTTAATTTACTTGTTTCTTTCCAGGTTGACGTAGAAGTTGTGTTTGAATTGCCAGAACTTGAAAGAGGCTGAGTTCATTGACCCAAGTTGGGTTGAACCCCAGCTACTCTGCTAATCATAAAAATGCAACAACCCACGGCAAGTTTGGACCGTTTGGTTTGTTAACTTTAGCGACAGAGGACTTGACAGAACAAACAGCAATTTTCTTTCGAATTTTCAAAGGCCATAATAGATATGTTGTACTCATGTGCAGAGATCAGAGCAGGTCTATTTGTGATATAAAGAGCTTTCTTTTTCCTAACCCACATAGCAAAACAACCCATTATTTTTATTTGATTTTAGCTTAATGTTGCTAACAGGTCTTCTTTTAAGAAACAATATCGACAAAACCATGTATGGAGCTTTTGTGGACATAGATCCTCGCCATGAAAAAATTTCTCTGCGAAGCTTGGTATGTTGACAAGAAGCTAGCTAATACTTGCAATTGACTTCCTAAATTCCCATTTTGGGGCTGATGTAGTGGGCTTCAAATTCCAAATTGCAGATAGACCACTCTATTATTGAGAGTTTTGAGGGGGAGGGAAAACTTTGACTAGAGTTTACCCAATGTTGTCTACTGAAAATGAAGCCCATCTTTATGCATTTAACAATGGAACTCAAAACGTAGTTATCTCAAGGTTGGATGCTTGGAGCATGAAAAAGGCCCACATCAGTCAAGAAGATAAGTTTCAAGCTATAGGCATCGTCTTAGAAAAGCCTTTCCATTAATGGTATGCATTTAAATGGTCTGTTCTCAGTCTTTTCCCCAAAAATAGTAATGTGCAGCATGGAAGTTTGGCACCTCTTTTGTAAAAAAAACATTTTTTTTTTCTGTATTTTGCGATATGAGTTAACAATGTATGACAATATGAAATGAGATGAGTTAACAATATATGACAATATGACATAAGATAAGTCGATATTATAAAACATTGATAGTTTGGTTGGATATCATATGATCACATATACCTTCATGACACGATATATATTACTTTTTATCTTTTAATCGATACTTTATTATTTAAAATATACCGTGGTTATCCAACAGGTGACAACTAGTATAGAAATATCCAAAATTGGATAAAATCCTCAAAGATTTGAAAGCTTCTAGAATACCACTCAATGGATGGTGTACATGCGTCTATTGCAGCTATTCCTAGCATAGATAACACGACACTTGCATGGCCATCACTGCTAGAGTTTATTCAAAGTTGGCAATTAATAAGCCTACCCACTTATGCATAATACATTCACAAAATTGTTTTCAAATCCAAAAAAATGAGTTTGTGTTGCAATGAAAGACCGGTGATATACAATTCATATACTCGGAACACTCATTAAACGAAGCAAGACGACGTGCAAACCAAATCCCCAAAGGCTCATCAACCAACCACCCAGTTGCATTTTATTATTAAAAGAACAATTTTTCTAATGCTGAAAAGCGTTTCAAGTGGGTAATAAATTAGTAATAAAAAGGGGAAATTAGGGATGCGAAACGATATCACACGTGGCAATCGTGATTGATAGTAATCTAGTCTCACCAGATCATAGAAATACAAATAAAAACAAGCACGTAACCTGAGCTAAGGTCTTTCCCTCTTGGATCAGCAGCATCGGACGACAAATCTGGGAATCGCTGTGAACCGCATTTGTGAAATTCTCTAATTCAGGCAACGAGAGAGAAAGTGAAAGAAAGAAAATAAAACTTGGCAATTCAGCAGATTACCAAGTAATACTTGGTAGGTTGTTTGAATCTTCAGTTTAGTAAAACAATTAATTAAGTCTCAACTGTTAGAAACGCTTATAACAACAATAAACCAAATTAATTAACCCTACTTAGTGCGCAATAATAATAAAGACAAGGCAAGAGCTTCTTTTTTTTTCCTCCTTCGTTCACTCACTCAATACAGCGAATATTAAGAGCGAGGGAGAGGGAGGTTTCAGAGAATGAGCAAAGATGATGACGACCCAGAAAAGAGCGGGTCAAAGAAATCATCAGGGCCGTATAAATATCTGACCAACTTTCACCGTGATCTGTTGGCGGGAGCGGTGATGGGCGGTGTGGTTCACACGATTGTGGCACCAATAGAGAGGGCGAAGCTATTGCTGCAGACGCAAGAGAGCAACTTGGCCATTGTTGGGAGTGGGCGGAGGAGATTTAAAGGCATGTTTGATTGTATTGTCCGTACAGTCAGAGAAGAAGGGATTATATCTTTGTGGAGAGGCAATGGCAGTAGTGTTCTTCGTTATTACCCTTCTGTTGCGCTTAATTTTTCTCTTAAGGTATCTAATCAAGATTTATATTTATTTCTCATTCTGATTATTATTATTTTTTTCAAGTTTCTTTGTTGTTTTGTTTTGTTTTTATGTTTGATTGATTTGCTTAAACGTTTCCTTTAATTTGGGGTTCTTTCTTGGAAATGGGTTTTTTAAGAAATCGATGTTCTTGGTGGTTCACGTTTTGCACATAAGGTGACTGATAAAATGTTTCTATGTAGTAGTCGGTGGGTGAATTTAAAGATTTGATATCATAAAGAATGATAGAGGATAACAGATATTAGGATATGTAGTTGTCTGTAATTGTTTTAAGTGAATTTGAGTAAACAGAGTATTTATCTTATATGCTTCGCTGTGGTGTACTCCTTAATTTTTGGAGGTTTTACGTAAGTTCACCTTGTATTTTCTCGTATGTCTTATTCGTGAATCTTGTGAACCCCTTCTTGATATTTTAGCATGTACATTGGGCCTATTCTTGTAAGGTAGGACTTGTGTTTATTTGTTGACAGAGACATTTCTAGCTTGGAAAACAAGTTGAAATTGTAACAGACCTTTTAGCAAATATCTCTTAGCTGACTTTTTTTGGGTCAGTGTAGGATGTCTCCAGTCTATACCATGTTTTTCAGAGTTTTCTAAACTCTCTGGTAATCCTTCATTAAGTCTGTTGACATTGTTTTCAGAAAAATAGTATAAATTTTTCTATGGAAGGATGGCCTGACATTTTTGGTAAAGATAAAACTGAGTATTCAACTCATTTTTCTGTATTTCATATCCACACAATGTACACACATATATACACACGCACACTGTCTCACTTAGGAAGGTATTAACTCACACAAATCACTCCCACACATCACTCTCATGATTCCCTCCCCTAATTAAGCTCACAGCTCACACATAATCCCTGAGATTATGTGTATAGCTCATAACAATAAAGTAGGATAGTCTTGAAGATGATTGAGGACAAGTGGGCAGGATTATTTGGAGAGTTAGTCTTCTTGCAGATATTGTTGGATATTGGCAAGAAAGATTTGGATCAACCCAGAAGACAAGGAGATGTCGGCAGAAGATGTCAAAAATTGTATTCTAATATGGCACAGAATTGGTGCTGGTGGTTGTCTTGGTCTTTGGAAATTCATTTAGGATTTTGGGGAAACTCAGGTGTTTGTGTATTTTTAGATCAATCAATAGTATTAAGAAAATTATGGTAATTATATATATGATAAATAACAGTTTGCGGAATTAGAGTAAACTGGTGCACATTATTCTTGCTAGAGGGAAACTTTTGTCAACTTGCAGTAATCAGAATTCTATCTTGAATGACTTGAAGCTAGGTTCTTATTTGAGCTCATGTGTATCATGTAAGAGGAAGAAAAAGTTTATTCTCCACTATACCAGTTTGCAGAAAGGAGCATGCAATCTAGAAGTCATAGTTTTCATCAAGAGATGGGTTGAAATTTTTAATTGTATCAGAAGAATAAGAATTAAGTGCTAGGACGTTAGATGAAAATATGTTTCACAAGTAGTTTGGACAATGGAATAATAGAAACAAGAATTCTATTCCTGGGTGAAGTGACAAAAAATTGGCTGTCTATGGATGAAAATAGATGCAAATGGAATTTTGATGCTAACCAAACACTATTTGAAATAACAAATGTCCATTTACTATCAGTTTTATGGTCTTGATTGAATGTTTTGATCTGCAGGATCTTTATAGAAACATTTTAAGAAATGGCAATTCTCAAGATGGTAATTTTCTCTCTGGTACATCGGCCAACTTCGTTGCTGGAGCTGCAGCTGGTTGTACAACATTGATCTTAATCTACCCACTTGACATTGCACACACCCGCCTTGCTGCTGACATTGGAAGGACTGAGGTTCGTCAATTCCGAGGCTTTTACCATTTCCTTACAACCATAATCAAGAAAGATGGCATTCGTGGAGTTTATAGGGGGCTTCCTGCCTCTTTGCAGGGGATGGTTGTTCACCGGGGCCTATATTTTGGGGGCTTTGATACAATGAAGGAGATTTTGTCTGATGAATCTAAACCTGAATTGCCATTGTGGAAGCGATGGGTAGTAGCTCAGGCAGTCACAACATCTGCTGGGTTATTGTCATATCCATTGGATACAGTTCGTCGACGGATGATGATGCAATCTGGTTTGGAACAACAAATGTACCATGGCACATTGGACTGCTGGAGGACAATTTACAAGAAAGAGGGAGTGGCTTCATTTTATCGTGGAGCAGTTTCAAACATGTTTCGGAGTACCGGTGCTGCTGCTATTTTGGTTTTGTATGATGAGATCAAGAAGTTCATGAACTGGAGTAGATTGTAACAGGAATTTTTTTTTTTTTTTTGGTCCCCAGAATATTAGATAGGAGAAGGAGGTTTTGAGAATTAGAAAAGGGTAAACCCTGTAAAGCGCAATGAGTACAGTGAATGCGTAACAAGCACTAGATAACATTCATTTGCCTCGTTACTTTTTGAGGTAACTGAAACCTTGATTATTTTGTTGGCAAATAAACTGGTGGAATGTTGGTATATCCAA
Organism: Bursera palmeri; assembly: GCA_026225775.1. Taxonomy (NCBI): domain Eukaryota; kingdom Viridiplantae; phylum Streptophyta; class Magnoliopsida; order Sapindales; family Burseraceae; genus Bursera; species Bursera palmeri. Next base: position 38,913 of record JANKKB010002664.1, read on the forward strand.
TATTCAATTTTCATTTTCTGAGAATCTGTTCCCTTCTGCGATACTATGTTTAGTGTTTCTTACAAATGCAAATTGTACTCTCGAGTTCTGATTCCCCAACCTTTGTGTCTCTCACACTATGACAAGCTCTAGCTAGTAGGTAGTTTACATACAAGGGTTACTAATATCTTATCTAAATTTCTGATCCTTGCCCACAGGATGCGCTTGAAGCCTTGAAGTGAGGATCATCAGAATTTGTGCTCTTCTGCTAATCTCCTGCCCATTAAGGATTTCTTACTCTCTATACCGGGCAGAATTTTATCATACATCCTAGGGGTCCGATTTGATCTAATTTGATATAATTTTTATTACACATCTAGAATTTGAGTGTTGTGTTGAAGTGCTGTATAAGTCCTTTTAAAATCTAATTGATTCATTCTTTCCCACCGGTTCATGGTGATTTTTGTTATTCCATGACGTTGGCGCTACATTCCATTCTGTATCTGCCTCGTTTACCACAACAAGGTATTTATTGCAATTGGGTTGTTGGTCCTACTCTGTTTTACCATATTAATCGCCTTGTTACTATTTTTCAGGCACAAAGAGAGGGACCAGAGAGGGTACTTCCAAGTACTGGCAGGAGTTATAAAGTTTCTGTTTACTTATTTAATTTTTCAACGAACACTCATAATTAATTCTTTAATTTTACATACATGATACATGTGTTGTTTCAGAAGCGGACTCACAGAATCTTGATATATGTTATCGTGATTTTGACAAGTTACAGTTTAGAAGCACCGAGGTATATATTTAACAACATGACTAGCTTTTGTCTTCATATTTTTTTTTCATTTCCAGGTTCATTATTATTCTCTTGTGATAGTATGGGAACCAAAGCTTTGTGGTATCGGATAGTGATTCATTAACAAGTGTGATTTTATTAGTAGGAATTTTTGTTTGAGTAATGACTTACCGTTGCTGACTCTTTAAACCATGTTAGGATTTTAACGATGAAAAACAAGTACTAAATTTTAACCTTTCAGTCTTTCAGGTTAGTTTCATACCCATTTTGCTTTATTCAAAATAATCAAGGAAAATATTATACAGTTACCAAGTTTTACGAATTGTGTGTGATGAATGTTTTAAAATTTAATTAAAAGAGAAGATGATCTTCAATTCTGCTGCTAGTCAAAGACATCGATCCTGAAAGACACTGAACCTATTAGCGTCACTCATTTGAGATGCAAAGCATAATAGTATATTAATAGTAGAGTTCTTTCAGAATATTCCAAGTTCGATAATAATTAATGCTTCTCCTCTCGAAGCTGTGGATTGGATTATTCATGGTTATAATAGCACTTCAAATAGTGGATACTGTCTGTATAATTTTGTTTTTACTTGATCAGAAAGTGTAATGTTTGGTGGTGATGACAAAAACTTATATCAAACATCAATAAAATAACAAAATTAAAACATGAGTTAATGAAGTGGCTACTCCAATGACAAACCTCAACCTGACTGGTAATTTTTTTTAATGGAGGAGCCGTGTCTTAGTACTCCAATTCTTGTCTTCTAAAAGATTTTAGAATTATACATGCAAGTGATGCAATGGTGGAGTGGACTAACGTGGCACTTTTTCGTTGGTCAGCTTCAGCTTCAGCAAGCAAAGGAATTTACATATGGTCGATTAGGTATATGTTTCAGAAAACAAATTTGCATAATGCATATACAAGGAACAAGTAAAGTGGGAGGCCCATTTATACATAGAAAAGGTAAAGCAACCATCAACCATGACTTCACCCTTCTCCTCAAAAGAAAATAAAATAAATAAAGGGGATGAACTGCTGATAAAGTAGTTGAAGATGCTTTTGGAACTTTAGACTAATAATAATAATAATTAATTCTTATTTAAAGTGCAAACTTAGAAGCCCTACCAATAATGGGCTTCCACATTTCTCATTTCTTCCATTTAAAATAAACTATATAATATTATATAATAACTATTCTATCTTTTTTACACCATAGATGAATTAATGTGTTGTCAAGTAATAATTAACTCTAATAAGAATCTACCTGGTAGATTCTTCTTACGTTGGGCTGTAAAGATTCTATATGGGGTCCATCGTCAGCTGTGGTGTCATATCGTAAATCAAACCCATTGCATGCCTGCCATTTGTGATTCAGTTTTTAATTGAGTAAAGTTGACAAGCACTCTTGAATGTGGTTGTTTTTGTGGTTGTGGTTGTGCGCAGTTGTGTTTGTGTTTGTGCTTGTGCTTGTGGGTTGTTGTCATCTTCTTCTCCAAGCTCTCACTCTCTTCTTCCAAACACAAAGGAATTGGGTCCCCCAATTACCTTGAAGTGGCCTAACCTTTTACCCTAATTCCTATAAAATTATAAATCATATCCCCACCTTGTTCTCCTGAAACGGGAATGCACCTTTAAAGAGGTTGAAAGCTATTTATAACCCTCTTCTTTTTCCTTTTCTTTTTTTTTTGTCAAAAGATTACATAAAACATAGATCTAATATTAATATTTGAGTCTAACAAGTTCCTCATACAAAACGTGAATCTAATTTTAAAATCTAATGAATAAATCAATTAAAGAATGAAGACAAATCGAGTGGCTTAATTGCCTTTCACCAAAATAGAAATGAGTGGTTTAATTATCTATTATCTTTCATATTATGTTAATGAACCATTCCACCTAAAATTTAAGCTATAAGGTAAGGACTAATATTAATATATTTGAGTCTAACACTCTTCATCCTAGAACTTAGAAGTAGGTTAATTACAGTTGATGTAATAGACTATGAGCTTCAAACTGCGCTTAAGGAAGGATATGATGTGGGACAAAGTATACAACTAATATTGGTAATGAAATGGTGCTTGCATTGCAGGTGATTGAGGGCGTAGCTTTGCCTAGTTGCCTTGCCGTGACGCACTGGTTCATTGTCTGATGGCTTGGTGACAATCTGGGCTGTGTCTTTGCTTTTGCCTTTACCCTTTAATTTTCTGCTCATCTTCTTTTGTCAGCTTGCGTGCCACGAATATGATACTATATTTTTATATACGATGTCAAATTGTCTTTGCCTATTATTTTTGCTTGTGTGGGGGTTGATTTCATCAAGGAGAGGTTGCTGCACAGTGCTGTTGTTCTCAATTAAGATTTATTTCGTAGATCCATGTTATCTACACTCCTTTTCAACATTTTTAAACCCTTATCGATAATCTGAACACAGAGTCCAATCAATTCTACTTGATTGTGTGATGCATTTAATAACCCTTTTGTCTTATTATCAGAAATTTATTAATAAACCTCATAAAATACATGAATTTAAGCACCAAACTACCCTCGGGATCATCCGCCGATTTATTTAATTTATGAAAATTACTGATAGATTGATGTTAGATTAAGACTGAAGCTGCAACTTTAATGAAAATGTTGAACGAAAAGAAGATCTGGAAAATGAAAGGAAAGTAGAGAATAGAGAGGCGTAGTATGTGTGTATGTAATGAAGATTTGGTTCAATAATTGGAAGAATTTTGTCAGAACATGCATCTGATATTGCCACTTTGCCTCGTCAGTGTCACCGCCACAAAGTAATAGTAGTATTCTCAATCTCCTCCTTAAACCCAGATCACATTATTAGCCATTCTTTATCTGGAACAATTTCAACGGTTCTGATTGCATATACCAGGTCCCACTTATTGGGGCCAGTTCATTGATTGCTCTAACACAGATCAACCCTAGAGAAACTCAACATAAGAACAACTACCACTTCATCACTCCTTACTACACGAAACATGAGATGAGATTTCTTCCTTCTAAAACATGAACATGTTTTCAGTATTTTGACCATAAATAAACATCATCAAACCCATCAACAAAAACCAAAAACGAAAACGTTAATAATAATTTTTAATTCATTTTTCTTGACATCCTACTATTTATGCTCTCTTATCATAATTAGAGAGCGGCTTAATTAACAAAACCCAAATTTGAGAAGGATTTATAACATAAAAATCAGAATTGGGTGATAAAACTTATATTTTAATAATAATAAAAATATTATTATAAGTATCATACCCAGAGAGCGCCAACTTCCACAAGCTTGGGCACGAGGTGGCCGCTGAGGTGGAGGGCGAAGAGGGAGTCGAGGCCACCGACGCACGTGCCACCAATGAAAACGGCTGGAGCGGAAGGATTACGAGGAGCATCATCGCTATGGGAGGAGGGAGGGAGGGCGGAGATCTCGTGGTCATCGAGTTCGATGACGGTGGGATGGACTCCGATGGTGGCGAGGAGCTTCCGCATGACGTGGCACATGCAGCAAGAGGATCGACTGAAGATGATGACAGGGTGCTCGGATATGAGGCGTTGGATTTTCTCCTCGGTGGATTCTTCAGCATCGATGGATAGGTTAGTAGCAGCCGTGGTGGAGGAAGATGGAGGGTTGAGGTCGAGGTGGACGACGTCGTTCGGGTAACGACGTAAGCCTTGCATCGCCGTCAACAAACAGATATTAAGTTGGGTTTAGTGACGTGGTGGAGGATGCCAACCGGGTGGAAGTGGGAGGGTGAAGCAAAGGGAGTGGAGAGAAAGAGTTGCGTCGTGAGAGTTTTATAAAAGAGAGGAGATGAAGAGAAGGGGGTGGGGCTAGGGGGTGTGCTTGCTTACATCACAAAGTACTGTGTTACATATGATATTAGGTTCTTTGGGATCATAGCTCTGGGGGAATTTTGGAAGCACACTCGCGCTATTCATTGTAGTGTTTCTTACGTGCTTGGACGTGACAGAATATTCTTTCCATCTTTCTTTTTTTCCTCTTTTGCTTTTACCGCTCATCTTTGACCCATTTACAGTCAGCTCGTATTACAGGGACAGTCATCACAATCCTCAATATTTATTTCTTTATTTCAAATATAATATATATATATATATATATTATTTTAAAAAAGGTGAACCAATTCAACCAATTTTCTTTTAACTTTATCAGAGAATATACTTAAATATATATTTATTACACTCTAACGTTCATTACATTAATAAATATCTTTTACTCACTTTTAGTTTTCTTATAAACACCCATGTTCTTATTAATGATTGATTCATGGGCATTTCAAATAAATATAAGAATATTTTTTAGGATATAATTAACTTTGTCACATTAAATTATAATAAGTAAAATTAATGTTTAATCCACTTAGGTAATAATTGAAATATTTTAACCTTTTAAGTAATAAAAAAGAAAGGCAAAATGTAGTATAAAACAATAGAAGTGTGGAAAAAGAGAGTGAATGATTGCAGAGTGAGCTACACGAGCAGAAAAGGTTAAAAATTTGTCGTTGCATACAAGGGTAGTTCCGAAATACTGGATTTTTGCCGGAGAAGTGGCGTGGAGCAGTCACATGGGGTGGTGAACGCAGTAAATGACCATGACGTCACATTGACTTCGACGTGGAACCGTAAGATTGAACCATGACGTAACAAAAAATTCTAAAGCTAAGTGTGTCTGTGCAATAAATAAAAAGAAAGTCAGCTGACGTGGACGGTATGCATATTGGTTGGCGGACCCCGTTCCCATTACATAATCATCGGAATGAAATTTCACTTTCCCCGTCACCATGACGTTCTCTGGCAGACAAGTGGCGGGTTTCATTTACTTCCCTTCAGGCATGGAGATTGTGGAGCCCAGGAAAAGTTTTGGGTGGGGGTGTGATGACCAATAGAGCATGCCCACGTGGGATGCTAGTATGCCTGTGATGGTGATTGGGGATTCATTGTTGGGACGTGGTCCCCACCATCATAAATTGGGGTTTTGGAGGGTCCTTAAAGTTGCACCGTTGATGGTGGTAAATATGGTGTCTGCCATATGTTGTGATGAGATAAGTAGGCATTGCATCAGTATCACCACTGCCATGGTCCCACTCAGCTCTTATTCTTTAAGCCCTCTTTAGTAATTGTCCCACCCCCTCCCCAGATGGACTACGAGTACAAGTACATTACATGCTAATGCTGATGATTTTGTTCATGACATATCGAGATTTACAGCAGAATGAATAGCTTCATGTTCCATGGAAATTATTGAGTACAAGTAAGTATCCAACAATTAGATGAATCATGATTACTTAACAGATAAATGCATTAAGTAAATGAATCGAGAATATACCGATTCAATCAGAGTTGGATATTAGGTCGTATTTTAGAAAGAATTTGGACCCTAATCTCCGATGATCTCAACATATATGATCTAGGACTAGCCAGTGCGAAATGACAAGGGTGGCCTCATTTTGACTTTTATCTTTCTCCTAGCCGAAAGCTTACACTTGACTGGATGTAAAGATTCAAAAGCAAAAGACTGTCATATTCATATTCATGATCGGCAAGTAATGGAAGCGTGGACCAGAGCAGAGATCTCTCTTTCTTTAAATATATGGCTTGTGGAAGTGGTACTCGTGTTCACCATGCACAAGGTCAATTCTGCAGATCAAATCGTAAGTTGTCATCATGCCTAACATCACCCACATGTGGAAGAAAATCTTAAAGGCTATTGCCAGTTCTGTGAGCTGCTGCTGGCCTTTCCTGGCCCTGATGCTTTGCTTTGGTTGTCTCAAGTTGTCCAAAGAAAATAAATAAGCCTGACCTCAACATATTGGCTCATCGCAAGAAACAAAAAACGCAACCGCAGATGAATTTTATTGTGTATGCAGAGGCAGAGCGGAGCGAAAAGGCTTTAGTACGCTATACAACAATTGATACGTTAAGCAAAAAGATGGACAAATAATTTAATTTCAGTGTGAAACATAATATACTGCATAGCTCTGATGCCCAACTTCATGCACTAGTGTAGGCCTACATGAATTTATTAACTTCTTCTACTTCAATTATTATCGTCTGTGGCACTTTAAGGCCATGCGTAAGTACCCATCTTCCTCCTTTTTCCTCTGTATTGTCTGCTTGAGTTGTGAACAAGGTAATTATTATTTGCAAGGAAACAGTCTGAACTCTGACCGATGACAGTGAGGGTACTCCATTGCCACGGGCTTGGGGGAATTTGGCTAACCAGAAACATAATCCTTCACATCTGTTAATGGGTCCCTTAGTACTTATTAAGTCGATGAATGCAAGTGCCACTAATTTTGACTCATAACCAGAGTTTGGACATTAACATTAAGCGCACTAAAGTTGACTCTCGGATCATTTTTATTCAACCCAAAAATCTGTTTAGCCATTATTCAGAACCATTACCAAGCCGATCCATACGTCCACCGTAGTTACAACTAACATAATATTATTATTGCATGTCATGCGTAACAGAGTTTTTTATTTTAATTTTTCAAAATTATAAATAATTAAAGTTACATAATTAAATAAGTGATTATTGTACTTGTCTAAAGCTCGCAGCCTTACACCACTTAAGGCTGCAAAATCCACACGTTTTGGTACGCGCGTGAGAACTTCCATGGAGTGAAGTTTTGAACTAAGCGTGCGTAAACACCAATCCCCATTAAATGATTTTACAAAAATAAGATAGGGTAACCAAATAGAATTGGAGAACCTGTCCAATATATTTGTATTACCTAGTTAAGTGCAAAATACAAAAATACAATTTTAGATAAATCATAAAACATTGAAGTTTGTTTAACAGATATTATATTTTTTAATTTATAATGATTAATGAGTAAATTACTTATAAACTTATATGATATTCAACTATTAATTTATTTGGTATTATCAATTCGTTGAATTTGATAAGTAAAATGCTCATAGCTCGTTATCTCGTAAGTTGATTAGATGATCAAAAATAAAAATGTAACTAAATTTTAAAATAAGAATTTAGACTCGATTATTTATATAATTAATCTGAAAAATTATCCTAAAAATTAACTTGAAATTTATCATTTTTAATGTGTTTCCGGATAAGTAAATAACGGGTTGAAGTGATTGCATTATTTGATTTGAAGTGTTCACATAAAATCCAACTTCCGGGTCCATGAGATGAATTATCTGGACTACATCTTCAGCCCACGCGTCCCGCACGAGCATAGGTTTTGCTCTTCCTTCTTACAGGATTCGTTAAGGAACAGGCCCCACGTGGGCAACCACATCTCCGTACCTTCCAGAAGCGCTCATCAGAAACAAGTGTACAACTGTGTCAGAAATTAATTAGTACCGGTACCCGTAAGCGTTCCCGGGTACATATGGTATAGATCCTACTCCTTAGTCCTTAGTGCGCATGATCCAATAGGTGCACGTTAGAAGAGAGGCCCCTTGTATTTACGCCCCGACCTTAAGGCTCAACAACCCGACGGCGCCGCTGGATTTCCATTTATAATATTTGTACACGGTTGACTTAATCGATGCTGAGACATGGGTGACGCAATCTTGCATGACTGTCAAGGATCAAGCGCGTGGGCCCTGTGATGTCATGATCTGAATCTTTGTCGGCTCCTTACTGTGACTTGGAAAGAGGGGGATCTTCTTAACCATATCAACGTAAATGTCCATTGTCCACAGTCATGGCGATCATAATTACCTTATTGACCGTACACGTGGCATGAAGTGATGTGTGGTTTGTGTAAGCCGTGATGGGGCCTACGTAAGTGATAGGATGAGACAGTCAGATATCCTGTCGGCTGAGATTTAGCGAAGCTCATTGAGTTTGCAAATCTAATCTTCAATTATTAACAGTTTCACTTGTTTTACCGCTTTAATTAATTTAACTTTATATTCCCTTTCATATTATAAATTAAGGAGGAAAAATCTTGGCCCCAAACAAAACACTACAGTGGAGAATTCTTAATGGGCAGGAACGATGTTAAATCGTCACCGTGGTGGGGTGGGCTACGTTAGAGAAAAGTCACGGGTAGGCCTAGGACCTAGCTAGGTTAGCCTGTGAGCTAACTACTTTCTATATGGTATATGTTGTTTGACAACAACTGGAGCACTCCAATAATTCTCCTGCTTTCTCTTTTGGTATAATTTTTTACTAATATTTTCTAATATCTCAATGATGATACAAACACTCTTAGCGGCATCAAATTGATTGAGATTATTTAATTAAATCTATGGTAAAGTTAGCTAAGCCTGAGACTTGGAATGGTAGATTTGTTTAATTAATTAATTATAATTAGGAAGAGTGACTTTTACCAAATCAAGAAAAGAATAAAAAAGAGTTTTGAGGGTTCATCCTCCCTGGATTCCCTTCAAGTGGAAGTTTCATATGTCAGCTTTGTAGACTAAAGAGAACAGTTTCGTCATGCGTGGAAGGACTCGGGGCTCGGCATATGTGCATGTGATGTGTTAGCTTTAATGGTCTACTCTTATTTTAGTTTTCGTTTGTTTGGATTTTTGTTATTCCACAGAATTTCATAGCCTGTTATCATGTCTGCTAAGCTACAGCATCACCATCTCCCGCTTTTGACATTTTCTTTTTGACTTTTGAGTTCTTTCAGAAACTTGGAGAGGAAGAGACATAGAAAGAGAGAGAGAGAGAGGGATGTGCTAATTCTTTATTATTTTGTAAAATAATAATATTGGTTTAGCCGCACGGGTTGATTGTTAGAAAATAGGATTTCATATTGAGCCACAAGTACATATGCGCTGTCGGGAAAATAGGATGGGTCCTAGTCCTACTATCTCTCTCCCCCGCCCTAAGAACCGCACGTGCGAGTCCCGCGCATACAGCTCAAGTGGCGAAAGCCCGATATGAATGGCATGGCATCGTCAGGTGAACCCTCCCATCCCAAATTTCGATTCTAAAATTCAATGATTGCTCCCAAGAACTTGATTTACTATATACTTTTTAAAATTATTTTATAGAAAAATGTTAGTAGATTAATTACAAAATAAAAATAATTTCAAAGGCGCCAACTAATTTAATGGATCAATAAGGAAAGAAAACTACCGTTATAAGCCTATAGTCGTATAATTTGCTTTCCCCTTTCCACGTTTTCTTTAGAGTACTACTAGTTTTGGGCCATCATATATGATATCCCCAATATTATAGACAACTCTGGATTGGGCCACCACCAACCCCCGGTGCAGTCTCTCTCTCAGGGCAGCAGCTTCCATTTGTGGCAGTCTCTCAGACATCACCTACCGCCTCCTCCTAAAAAACCAATCGATTCTTATCTTCCAGTTGTTGATAGACGTAATTTTTTGAGTGGGATGTTAGTATAATAATGTCTTGGACAAAATTTCATGGGCTTCTTATTTTGGTTGGGCTTCCACATTAAATTGAATGAAGAAAAGGAAAAAGAAAATATGTTTTTATTGAGTTTCATATATTTTCATAGACCGCCCCGGCTCAGCTCAGGCTTAGCCCAATCCAGACAGTAGCCTTGATAGATATTTATCNGCAGCGGCGGTGCAGTTGTGGCAGCGACGGTAGCAGGGATATTTTAGTCATTGTCTTATAATTTAGTATAATTGTTACTTTTTTTTAAACGTCCGTTAAGTATTTGGGGGGTTAATGTTAGTTTAATATAAGTTTGGGGCTATGTGTTTTCGAATAATCTAACTGGGGGGTCAGAGTCATTTCCCCGATATTTATCTTCTTCAGATTTCTGGCAAAATTCTAGTGGCGCGGAAAGGTAAAGTTGGCCGAATATGGAACGTCCGTCAACTACACGATTCAGAGAGTCCCCTCGTGATTAAGACCTGGACTCGCAAATAAACGGCCCAGATTAGCAGCCCTTCCTCGCCTAAAAAACCTCGAAACATCGGGAACCTTCTAGACTTTTGGCTGATTTTCTTAGGGTGTCCCACAGAACGCAAATGGCAGAAGCTTCTTGCAAAATTCGTCTGAAGCTGACACGTAGCTCCGGAAATCTAGTGCGCTTTCTGTGTCTTTAGACTCTAGAACCTTCTGCTCCGCTTCCTTATAGCTTATCTTCTCTCTCCTCCATTTCTCAAGCTTCCTTAATTTTACAACGAAGAAGGAAACAACTGACAACACACAAGCACTCAAGTGATCACCATTGTAATTGCTGGACAAGTTGGCTATGGAGAAAGTGGTAGTGAAGGAAGAAGAAAGGGATACGTTGACATTTGCAGCAACAACAATGGGCGCTTCTTCTTCTTCTTCGTCATCTTCAAGATTTTCGGCCCAACCGATGGAGGGATTGCATGAGGTTGGTCCGCCTCCGTTTCTGATCAAAACATTTGAAATGGTGGAGGACCCGTCAACTGACTCTATTGTTTCGTGGAGCACAGCTCGCAACAGCTTCATTGTTTGGGACTCTCACCAATTTTCTACTACTCTGCTTCCTAAGTACTTCAAGCACAATAATTTCTCAAGCTTCATTCGCCAACTCAACACATATGTAAGTACTCAAACTGAATAATGTCTTCTTTCTTTCAATCTTCGTTATAGTTTACTCAATTTGGCATGAATTATAGATTAATTGCCTGTATTTGGTTCGATTTATGTTCTATGTTATTAGTTGGTGAAATTTGAATCATTGATTAATCCTAGCTAATCTTCGATATGATGGTCTTTAATGTTTGAAACGAGTTGGGACTTGTACAGTGTTTTTCAATTCGCCATTTCCTTTGCTGGGGTATCTTAAAAATTTTAAAATGAAGAGTAAATTCAATCCATGTCTTTGAGGTGATTTTGATTCCCTTATAGTTGGCACCATAAGCGCTTTAACTAATTGTTCTGTTTTTGTTCTGCAAGTGGCTAGTATAAGCTTCTCTGTAGTTTTGTCCCAACTGTTTCTGTTTTCCAATTCATGCTTTAGATTGGTTTCTTTTGACTAATATTCAGTTGAGTTTCATAATTTGCACCCATAGGATGTGATTACGCCCAAGGTTTCTCTTGATTTAGTTGTTCTGTGCTTGCAACGTGCTAGATAATAAAAATATGGATAAGATTAATTTAAGGTGTATAAAGTAACTAAAATTTACCGATTTCTTTTGAACTGGCTGGTCACTTATTTAGTTCAATTACATTGAACGAAACTTATTTGACGATTGTTTGGCTAAATTTAGAAAGTTTCTAATCGGTTTAATGTTGCAATGTGTTGCAGGGTTTTCGGAAGGTTGATCCTGATAGGTGGGAATTTGCTAATGAAGGGTTTTTGGGAGGGCAGAAGCATCTACTGAAGACAATCAAGAGAAGGAGACACATCTCACAGAATGTGCAACAAAATGGAGGAGGAGCTTGTGTTGAATTGGGACAATTCGGATTGGAAGGTGAGCTTGATATATTAAGGAGAGATCGAAGTGTGTTAATGGCAGAACTTGTGAAGCTAAGGCAACAGCAGCAGCAATCAAGGGACCAAATTAACGAAATGGAGGAGAGGTTAGTAAATACAGAAAGGAAACAACAGCAGACGATGACATTCCTTGCCAAATTACTTAACAACCCAACGTACATCCAGCACTTTGCACAGAGGAATGCACACAGAAGAGAATTGAGAGATACTGGAATTGGGAGAAAGCGAAGACTAACTGCCACACCAAGCTTGGATAACTTACAAGAGGAAGCAATCTCTGAAGAACCTGTAGGACTGGAAAGGGGTCAACCTGTGGATTACGGAGTCCCAGGTCAAGATGAATTGGCAACTGTAGAGACTGAGATAGAGATATTTTTCTCTTCTGCCTTGGATGATGAATCAAGCAGTGATATCAGTAATACCATTGCTGGTTCAGTACCCACATCAAGTGGCGCAAATTTGGGCACTGTTAGTGAGACAATCTGGGAGGGTTTATTAACTGAAGATCTGATTGCTGGCAACGAGGAAGAAGCTGATGTGGAAGTGGAGGATTTAATTGCAAATCCTACTGATTGGGGTGAGGACTTCCAGGACCTTGTGGATCAGATGGGTTATCTCAGGTCAAAACCATGACCTAGCTCCAACAATGTTGCTGGAAAAAATTGGTTTGTTATGTTGTGCTAGGATGAGTTGGCCTCTGCAACTCCATTCCTATTTCTCATTATGGTATGTTTAGCGACCTTAGTTTGGTTGTTGGTGTTGCTTCAGGTCTGTGTTCTTTGTGACTGATATAGGATTCATGGTTTTCTACAGAAGGAAGGCAATCTTGGTGAAAGTTGCAGAAGGGCCAACATATGTTCCTGTTCTTCTGTATCCTTAAATGATGAAAAAATTCTAATTTTTTTTTTTTTGGCCAATATTCTCTGGTGTTCCAGTTTTGAAATCCTTGGCAACAATTTAATATCGTTTGGTGTATTTTGCAGGCGGACTCGTCAACAGGGTTTTGTTAGGAGGGGTTTCAACCATTGATTCTTTTCAGGGATGCTCCAGTTTCTGCTGCCAGACGTGTAATTTTGCGCTCTCACCTTTAGTAATTTTACTGCATAAATTTGTTAATAATATGTACACATCTGCAAACCATATGTTATTGTATGTATTTATACACCAAATAGCTTGCGTATACTGGTTCATTAATTTCAAAATCGAAGATGCATTTTGCTTTTAAACATCTCCAGAAGTCGAAAACTGGGAGCATGATTGTCTCTTAGGGCTACTTTTTGTTCTTCACTACTTGTTTTCTTCTTTTCATTTTGGCGGAGTTTGCCAATTAATGATGGTTGTCCTCAAATGTAATTATCAAGAGAGGAACGTTAGTTTAGGGGATAGCACATTTACATGATTATATATTAGAATAAAACCTGCCAGTAAATCCAGGTTTCTTAACAATTTAAAGCTATTATTAAAAAATAAAAAATGAAAGATCTGGAGAAACAACAAGATGGTCTACTCAAGAATAGAAATGGCCAAATAGAAACTTTAGTCATCTACCTGGAAAAAAGAGACACTTCTATGTCATAGAAAGAGAATAAGTCGGCAAACTTGGCGTATGTTAACTGTACTCTTCTCCCTGCCGCTCTCAAATCAATGACCAGTGAAACAAGTTTCGAAACCTCTGAATTGGCAATAAATTCTTCAATCAACAATATTAATCTTGAGTTGAGCATAAACCAAGCTCAGAAGTTCAGGAAACAACAAAAATTGTAATATTATTTCCNAAGAAATGTGTCAATTTATGTGACCTGCTTTCCGTCCAACATTTTTGAACCAACAAAAGTTTTTAGAAATGTAATGAGATTCTATAAAAGAGTCTCTTGGCAATCAGTTCTATTCACCAATTTCAAATAACACAAAGTTGAGAAATAAGAATGAAGAGTGATGTTGAATTGATCTCCAGAGAAATAATCAAACCTTATACGCCAACCGCTGACCACCTTCGCCATTACCAATTCTCCTTTCTTGATCAACTTTCTCCAATTTTCCATGGCCCTTTGATCTATTTCTACAAACCAGTTGATCATGAAAACCTTAGCTGCAGCCACACGAGCATATCCAGCAAGCTAAAATCATCTTTATCAANAGGTTCTAACGCATTACTATCTGTTAGCTGGATGCATTAAGGAGAACTATGTGGACTGCAACGACGAGGGTGTCCTCTTCTTAGAGGCTCAAGTCGACTCCCAATTCTCACACATCAAAACAGAGCACTTCAACAAGTTCTTCCCTTATGTTGATCGGAAACAAGATGGTCTTGTCGAAAACTTTGTCCTTGCCATCCAAGTCAACTTCTTTAAGTGTGGCACGTTTGCCATTGCTGCACTCATTTGTCACAAGATAGCAGATGCTTCATCAATGCTCACGTTTATCAGCAACTGGGCTGCTACTGCTCGTTGTGGAACTCCCAACTTTTGTCCAGAATTTGTGTCCGCCACTCTCTTTCCCCCCAAGGATGTCGTTGCGTTAGCGAGCACGGTCCATATTCCCCCAGAAAAGAATATTGTGTCAAAAATGTTTCTGTTCAGCAACTCTGCGATAGCTGCTCTGAAAGAAAAATACACAGATAGARGAACTTTAGATAATGATCAGATACTATATCCAACGCGCTTTGAGGCCTTAGCATCTTTTATATGGAGTCGTTTTACAGCTTCCACTCAAACAAAGAAAGGGCTTGAAAGGCCTTGCATGTTGTCTTTTACTGTGAATTTCCGTAACATAATGGATCAGCCACTGTCTGATAATCAAAATTTTGGGAATATGTTCGGAATTGCACCAACCTTTTTCCGGGAGAGTACAGGCAACGAAGATCAGTATCGTTATGGAGTGGTTAGCAAGCTTAGAGATGCCAAAAGCAAAGTGAACAAGGATTACGTTAAAAAACTACAACAGGGCATCTTCCAAGACTTTGGTTTATTGGAATTTATGAACAGTGAGAGAATAATGAACGAAGAAAAAGAGAATAGGGGTGAGTTCTACTTTTCAAGTTTATGTGGGTTGCCTGTTTATGAAGCTGATTTTGGATGGGGAAGACCTGTGTGGTTTGCCTGCGGTGGCTTCCCTTTTAGCAACATGGCAACTCTACTAGACACCAAATGTGGTGATGGAGTAGAGGCATGGATTCACTTGAAAGAGGAAGACATGGCCAAATTTGAATCTGACAAGGACCTACTTTCTTTACTATCATTCCACCCATATTCAAGGTTATAATGGCCCAGTATTAGGAATTCATCGATGTTATTTCTTTGACTACTTCATCGATGAAAATGTTATCAATCTTTACTTTTCTTCTTGTAGCTTGTTGCATGTAATATGATCACTGAAATTACTTCATCAATAATAATAAATTTTGAAGAATAAGCAACTAACACTAATAAGTCATTAAGAGATACATTTAATTATGAGACTTTCGCTAACGAAAGTTATATTTTCAAATTGGAGTTTTTAATTTAACAACGCGAATTTTGGCTAAGAATGTTTCATGTCTTTGCTATATGTTCACCTTTGGCTAAGAATTCAAGCTACAATAACTTGATCCTATATGAATTATTCACAGCAAGGCATATGACATAGATATGATAGTAATCGCATATGACATAACAGGTTCAATGGTAATAATAATCATGATCCCGAGCCGATGGAATCACAGTCGTCCGTTCCACTGCATTATATTGGAGGGTCTATGCCGTATAAAATATAGGGGTGGTTATTATTTGTCATAATAGGCAAACCGCACACGCACGATAAATTACGTTCCAGCTCTGTGGGTGAGTGCCTACCCAGCCAAATTGATTTGATTCAAACATAGAGAAGACAGGAATGTTTAGCATCGTTATCCTCTCCTCCAAGTCCACGAAGACAAATGCACCAAAGGATCCTTTTCACATATCACATAGTAATGATGCCGATCGAATAATTGAGGTTTTAATCATCATGCTTTCTGTATATATTTTTTTCCCCAAAAAAGGAATATTAAAGAAAAAGTTAAAAATATCCACGTTTCTGACACGACCATATCCTATCAAATATAACACTGTTTTTCTATTCTTATTATTTATTTGGTTTACAGATTACAAGAGAAGAAAGGGACGGGGGGTGCCGGCCAGCTTAAATCATGTTGCTTTCATTTACGGAAATAAATTTTTATTTCATTTAAGACCTAGTAGGGGCACAAAAGTAAATTTAGTGTAATAAAAATATCTTAAAAATTATCCTTCTCTTCTTATTCAGTTTGCAAGTAATAGTCATGTGCCAAGCTTTCAATCGTATAATCCCTCGCCTTAATTAGATATTATGGACAACTTAAGTGGACCCTTAAATGGTAGGGTAACTAGTGGCAAAACGATGTAGTTAAGGGCAGTTTTGAAAATTTCAAAACCTCAAGATGTTATAATGATTTACCTCAAAACATTAGGGGGTAAACATTTATTTCATATAATCATTACATTCTTGATCTCGTGGTCTTAAACATGTTAAAAAATGGATAAAAGCCAAAGCATTTGGCTTGCACGTATACAGATCTCTTAGTAACACAAGTTTCGTTTTAATACATGCCTTCATCTGAGAAATAGATACATCCGAATGCCTTTTGGTGTTCAAGACTCTACTTATAATCCCTCTTGTTTCAAGGTCCCGAACCCCAACAACAGGCTTCTCTCTCACGAAAATGAGTCAGCAAACTTGGCTCGTTTTAATTGTCCTCCTTTTTATCGCTCTCAAATTATTAATCAATGGAACAAATTTCCGAAACCTCTGAATTGACCGATAGTTCTTCACTTATTTAAGTCCATCAACCGAAAGAGCCCCTTGGCAATCAGTTCTTTTGGCCAATTTCAAATCACAAAAAATCCATTTGCATTTTAGCTTGAGAAATAAGAATGACGATCGATGTTGAAGTGATCTCAAGAGAAATAATCAAACCTTATACTCCAACCCCTGACCACCTCCGCCATTACCAATTCTCCTTTCTTGACCAACTTTCTCCAACTTTCCATGGCCCTTTGATCTACTTCTACAAACCAGTTGATCATGAAAACCTTAGCTGCAGCCACACGAGCATATCCAGCAAGCTAAAATCATCTTTATCAAAGGTTCTAGCGCATTACTATCCGTTAGCCGGATGCATTAAGGACAACTATGTGGACTGCAACGATGAGGGTGTCCTCTTCTTGGAGGCTCAAGTCCATTCCCAATTCTCACACGTCAAAACCGAGCACTTCAACAAGTTCTTCCCTTATGTTGATCGGAAACAAGATGGTCTTGTCGAGAACTTTGTCCTTTCCATCCAAGTCAACTTTTTTAAGTGTGGCACGTTTGCCATTGCTGTACTCCTTTGTCACAAGATAGCAGATGCTTCATCAATTCTCACGTTTATCAGCAACTGGGCTGCTATTGCTCGTTGTGGAACTCCCAACTTTTGTCCAGAATTTGTCTCTGCCACTCTCTTTCCGCCCAAGGATGTCAATGCGTTAGCGAGCACGGTCCATCTTCCTCCAGAAAAGAATATTGTGTCANAAATGTTTCTGTTCAGCAACTCTGCGATAGCTGCTCTGAAAGAAAAATACACAGATAGAAGAAATTTAGATAATAATCAGATACTACATCCAACGCGTTTTGAGGCCTTAGCATCTTTTATATGGAGTCGTTTTACAGCTTCCACTCAAACAAAGAAAGGGCTTGAAAGGCCTTGCTTGTTGTCTTTTACTGTGAATTTTCGTAACATAATGGATCAGCCACTGCCTGATAATCAAAATTTTGGGAATATGTTTGGAATGACGGTAGCCTTTTTCTCGGAGACTACAGGCAACGAAGATCAGTATCGTTATGGAGTGGTTAGCAAGCTTAGAGATGCTAAAAGCAAAGTGAACAAGGATTACGTTAAGAAACTACAAGAGGGTGTCTTCCAAGACTTTGGTTTACTGGAATTTATGAACGATGAAAGATTAATCAACCAACAAAAAGAGAATATGGGTGAGTTCTACTTTTCAAGTTTATGTGGGTTTCCTTTTTACGAAGCTGATTTTNAGATGGGGGAGGCCCTTGCGGGTGGCTTGCGGTGGCTTCCCTTATAGCAATGTGGCAATTCTACTAGATAACACATGTGGAGATGGAGTAGAGGCATGGATTAACTTGAAAGAGGAAGACATGGCCAAATTTGAATCTGACGAGGTCTTACTTTCTTTCCTATCATTCGGCCAACATTCAAGGTTATAATGATCAAGTACTAGAAAATTATCGATGTTGTTTCTCTAAGTTCATCAATAAGGATATTATCAATCCTTACTTTTCTTCTCGAAGCTTGTTGCATGTAATATGATCATCACTGAAATTATTTCATCAATAATAATAAATTTAAAAAAAAAAACAACAAATAGATGCATGCAAGTCAGAGCTTATATAAGATTCGTTAATTGTAACTAGTAGTTTTACGTCCATTATGCATCATATTTGATCATTTACATGTCCAGCATTTTCTAATCCGCCGCGAAATAGAGACTTTACTGTCCCACACACTAATTAGTAATGATACTTTGGGAGTGATAATCAAATGCAACTCCTGGCTTTTAATCTAGGTTTGCTTCACACTATGATTTCACAATTTTGTAGTTCTCAATTAGAATGACTAAGTCTTGGAATCTTTGAAGACAATCACAATTCGATTCCCTTAATTAACCTTAGCAGCTTCTTTTAGTCTTTATTTTCCACCTTGTACTTGGTACAATTAGCACTACCGGCCGTAGTCTCCATACAAACAAAAACAAACGCCAAGCGAACTGCTAGCTAGCTCTTCGCATTCCTTGGCATTCGGCAGGTAAAACATTGTGGACAAATTCAATTCTCAGTGAGTTAATTAAACTGAAAATATCTATCGACGTTTGCTTTAATCTTATGCGATTGACGAGTTCTTTGATTTAATTCTATTTTCTAGTCTGTACTTATTTGCTTGTCCTACCCCATGATGGCCCTTTTAAAGGACAAATCGTGCAAACTCCAACCTAAAAAAAAAGGAACAATACTTCATGCGAATGCATACCTGAAGTTCATGTATTATTATGCATACCCTTACGTATTTTTAAAATTGGCTTGTGTATTTTTTAAATCAGTTTTGTCTGTTGACATTAATGTATTAGATTCTAATTGTTTTAAATCTCTAAGTTTGTGTTTGTTTTGGCTTAACTACTACTAAAAAGAGATTTTTCTTTTTATAAACATCAAAAGCTCCTTTACATTATATATATATATATATATATATATATATATATATTATCGATTATTTGGTTACTACTTAAAAAGAGTTTATCTATTATCCTTGAGCTTATTGTAACATAGATAAAAACAACTTTAAAGTTATGAAATATAAAAATACTTATTTTATTTTATAATTTTTTTATATCATCTTTTACATAAAACGTTACTTTGAATTTATAAAGATAATTATAGTCACTCTATCTAATAAGCTAATATTTTAGATTGAATACCTTGATCCTTGACAATGTCCTTAAATGAAAAGGTTTTGGCCTAAGCAGTATGCCACGTGTGACATTATTGGTGGCCCATATGATAGTTCTTGAAATTGTGAAGGAATGGACTATATAATATTTTGAATAACAACTTATAAGGTAATTTTTTAACTATGATCTATTGTGATTTTTGAGGATGAACATAACTTACTTATTTAATATTATATTATTTTAATTTTATTTATATTCACGCTACCATATATTTGACTTTGTATATAACTTATGTGTAGATATTATTGAATAAACTTTTCGTCTTTGATTATGATATCACGTAGACATAGAGCTTCGACCCAACATAAATAATTTAGGGGATATTTATTTTTAGACCTTAAAAAAATTGAAAAGCTATATTCACATCCCATCTAAATATAAAACTAACACTCACCCCCAAAAATTTACTTCTGTTAGTTATATTTAATAATGGTATAGTAAAATTCAAGATAAATACATAAACACCGCTCTGCTATACTAAAAATAATAAATTTACCCCATTGATTATAAAGTCGCATAAAGATCTCATTTTTTATAATTATTTGAAACTAATTAACATTATAAAAGCATTATCTATATTTTATTTATTAAAATAATATAAAATATTTAACAATTAATAAAAATATTATAAGAATTTACAAAAAAATAACAAAAAATATTTCAATTATTAAATAATATTTATAAATGTAGCTAATTTACTAAATAATTTTAATAAATTAAGCAAGTAATTTATTTATTAAAAACTAAATAATTTTAGTTTCATTATGAGGACATTATCGATATTTTATTTATTGAAATAATATAAAATATTTAAAAATTAATAAAAATATTATAAGAATTAAAAAATAACGAAAATATATTTCATTTGCTAAGTGATATTTATAATTTAGCTAATTTACTAAATAATTTTAATAAATTAAGCAAGTAAATTATTTACTAAAAACTAAATATAATTTTAGTAAATTAAGCAAATAAACTTTAGTAAATAATTTACTAACAACTAAATAATTTTAGTAAGTAAAATTTTTAGTAAATTATTTAAATTTTATGAAAATTATTTAGTATATGAAATATATTTTTGTTATTTTTTTATAAATTCTTATTATATTTTTATTAATTTTAAAATATTTTATATTATTTTAATAAATAAAATATCGATAATGCCTTCATAATATTAATTAGTTTCAAAGAATTATAAAAAATGAGTTATTTATGTGACTTTATAATCAAAGAGGTGAATTTATTATTTTTAGTATATCAAATAGGTATTTATGTATTTATTTTTGAGTTTTACTATATCACCGTTAAGTATAATTAATAGAAGTTTTACGAGGTCAGTGGTAGTTTTATATTCAGATAGAACGTCGTTAACGACTTTTTAATTTTTTAGGCCCAAATATAAATATTCGAATAATCTAGTGATCAAGCTAGCAAATCTTCTGGCCCGTGCGAGGGTCAAGCTTGGCTGTAAATAAAAGTCGGGTCCATGAACACACAACATTCGCTTCAGTCTGCCATTTATCAGGTTTCAAGGAGCAGAGCTGACACCAGTCTTTGCCGCAATTTCAGCGATAGAAAGAAAGTGATTTTTGTAAGCATAAAAACACGTAAATATGCTTATACAATATACAAAAGTATATTCAATGCGGAATTAAAAATTAAATTTATA
>JANKKB010002666.1:0-72266 GCA_026225775.1 Bursera palmeri
TTAATGACCGGTAATATCCATTAGATAACTTATACAAACTAATTTACATAAAATTACAAATTAATATGATTTATGTTTTATAAGTAATCTTGACGCACAAAAATTATATATTTTTATTAATAAAAATCAATAAATTACTTTAAATATTGAGATTTTTATTATTAAAATCTTTAAATATAATAAAATAATTATTATTTTTTTGTTAATAACTTTTTATTTTTTACATAGAATTAGTAATAATTTACTATACTAGCTTAACATGAATTAGTTTAATGCGGATGCTTAAGAATTTAGGCGACATCATTAAACGCATAGTGGAAGGCAACTAAGATATTTGAACTTCCAATTTCATAGAGAAAGCTAGCCTGCAGAATCAGAAAAGAAGTTGAGCATAGCATTCATTGAATCTGGGGGAAACTCACTCACATGCAGACTGGTAGTTAATGTCTCCAATCCTAGCATGGCTTCTGTCTCAATATACATATTTACAATTTTATATTTATTATACACGAGTTTCATTCCTGATGAGATGAAGCTTGACTGGCAGGCCCGTGGCAGGGTATGGTACGGGGTCACGAGTGATAGGCTCATCAGGGATGAGTTGCGTCCACTGGTACTTTGTTATCAAATGATGGATTATCAGCAGAGTTTCAACTCTTGCAAATTCTGCACCAGGGCATATGCGTGGTCCTGCTCCAAAAGGGATGTAAGTGTATGCAGGGAATGTCTTTGAGCTACTCTCAAATCTTGATGGATCAAACTTGTTCGAATCTTCAAATATGTTTTCGTCCATGTGTGTACCCGAAGCCACCCAGAACAGCTGAATGTAATTGTAACATCAGATATATCAATAAAAGTAGTTATACTAATCTTAATTAAATGACCAGTAATTTGCAGATTAATCTATATATATACCTGCCACCCTTTAGGAATATCAAATCCATCAAAAGTGATATCTCTTGTTATGGAAATTGCCGAACACGGGAGGAGTTAACCTCATCATCTCTTGGGCTACTGTCCATGTATACTTCATCATTTGCATTTCAGTCCAGGTGAGCTTTCCATCACTTTCCTTTTTAGCTCTAGCAACTTCATTTGGCTCTATTACAAAACATGCGTGTATAAAAGACCGATTAATTACTAGAAAAAAGTGATGTTATAATACCTATATATATACATGGAAAACTTATTAATTAGCTGCTGCTTCTCTTTCTCCTGCAACATACATGTATATATATTTAGGGTAATTAGTTACCTTGAAGAACCTTGTTATATACCTCGGGGTCCCTACCCAGGTGTCTTATTAGGTGGATAAGGAGAACTGCGGTTGTGTCATGGCTAGCTATTATAAGGGATAGGAAAATGTCAAGAATCTCCTGCTCCAATAATGCCTCACCAGCTTCATCTCTCAAAATAAGAAGGGTTGAGATTATGTTGTCATGGGAGTCAACTATTCCTTCTTCCATTTTTGTTCTCTTGATGGATATCAGCTTGGAAAGCAGCTTGCAGACCCTGCTCCGTGCCTTCAACGCTCTATGAAGTGCAGTCCCTGGAAAATTCATTGGAACTGCCCAAGCTCCTTTGAGGGTAGTTGAAAAATCTTCCAAAAGTTTATCTTTTTCCTTGCCATCCTCTAATCCGAAAAATATACTGCAAGTCACGTTGAATGCTATCTTCTTCATTAATGTCACAGTTTGTACCGAATCCTTGCCATCAAGTTCCTGAGGAATTTTATTAATATGCAAATTAACTAAGCAGAATACCTGGTTTAGTTTTATGTATTCATTTTGTTTAATAGCTAAAATCTCATAAGATTTGGAAACTACCTTGGACAGTTGCTTCTGACTAGAGTATCCATTTCATCCAAAAATCTCTGGATGCTCTCAGGTTTTAGGAAGTTTGCAATCGCACCCCTTATAAGCTTGTGCCGCTGCCCGGACATCTCGAAGAGGCTATACTTTCCAAATATTTTGACAGCGCTACCCGGTTGGTTATAGGATAGACCATTATCAGCCCCACTGAAGACAAACCGATTGGCAGCCTGACCCGTCAAAACCACAGTCTTGGTACCCAGCAGTGAGGTCTTGAATACTGGTCCGAACTTGTTGATCCGATTCTGGATCCATTCATCTGTCCTGTCTTGTTTTTGTGCCCCCACAAAACTGATAGATTCTCCAGCAAGTGGAGATCCAACATACCCTGGCGGAAGATTCTTTCTCCCAAGTGGTGAGGCTCTAAGTTTAAAGCAGCCGGCGAGGATGGCAATTATTGTTACTAGGAAAATGGTTATCAACGGTACAATAGATTCAGAATCGTAAAGGGGGTCCATGGTTTGTTGTTTCTACAAGGAAACCAAATGGGGTTGATAGTTGACTAGATCTGTGGATGAAGCAGTTTAAGGCTTATGCCCGTGGGACCAGGATTAACAAGCATCATATCAGGACTTGATTGGAAAATAAAGCCCTTGATCAAAGAGCTTATGTAATTGAAAATCGTGGAACACCAAACTCTAGGTACTTGTAAATACAACAGACAAATATCTCTCTAAGTTGACTAACAATGTCTGGCTTTTTGAACTGAGAGGTTTAAGAAACCAAGCACGCATTTTTTTGGGGAAAATTACGAGAAATAACTTAAAATTAGGGGTCATTTGAGAAATAATTAACCCTTAGGATTTATGTGACTTTTCTACTCCTTTATAGTTTTATGATGATTATACCCCTTCATATATAATATAAACACATCTTCCATTTCTTAACACTTTCAAATCAAACAGTCACCGAAATCATCAGACCGTCACTAGACTATCACCGAAATCGTTGAACAGTCTTAAGAAAATTCACAGGACAGTCACTCGAAATCTACTGGATAGTCACCTGACTTACCAAACTGTCGTCGAACAATTATCAGATTTGTTAAATAGTCACTAGATAGTCATCGAAAAGTCACGGAACAGTCACCGACTCACTAGACCGTTGTTAAATAGTCATCAAACTCGTTAGATCAATGTCGGACAGTCTCAGGATAGTGGCTGAATTTGTCGAACAATTGCCAAACCGTCACCTCGTCAAACCGTTGTCAACGATCGTAGGACTGGTCGGACAGTAACCGAAATTGTCAATTAGTTATCATACTTGTCGGACCATCATAAGACAATTGTCAGACTCTCTGGACAGTAATCAAAAAGTCATTGGACAGTTGTCGACTCATCGAACCATCATCGAACTCGTTGGATCATCATCAAACTTGTCAAATAGTTGTCAAACTTGTTAGACAATTACCCGACAATCACGAAACTCATCAGACCGTTGCCGGATGATCGTCAAACTTGTTGGACAGTAACTAAAATAGTTAGACAGTTGTTGAACCGTCACCGGTCAATCATCAGACTAAATGGACCATTGCAGAACAATAAATAGATGGAAAGAAAAAGAACATAGCGGTGTAATTATCATTTACTTGGATTTGGTTAGGTAAATCTAAACAACGAGGAGGTTGTTTATTCATAAATAACCCGTTAATTTTTAGCCATTTCTCACAATTTTCCACTTTTCTTTCTCTCTCTTCCTTGTTCCCGTTTCAAATTCCGAAAGGATTACGACATGATAATGTTACTCTCTAGTTACGAAGAATCAGTACCAGTGATTCCAGGCATGATATTGATCCCTCCGGTTTTGTCGCATTTGAAAACATATGGCTTATTAGGATTGGAAATCCTAAAATAGTAATAAACATAATAAATCCGACCATGTATGGATTGCAAGAGATGATGGGCATGGCAGATCATGTATGGACGACAAATCCTCTAATTTTATAGCTAAACAGCAAGTCATCTTAATTCTAGAATCTAGATGATAATGTTTGTTAAGCATTACATTAATTAACTGCAGAATACAACGATCATCTATATTTTTACTGTTGGAGGTTCTATAATATCACTCCTTGTGACCACTCTTAGAGCAGGCCTTGCAGGGTGCCATGTCGAATGTCATAAAAAAATTGGGTTGTGCTCTCCTATCACCAATTGGTTTTAGGAAGAATGGCAGTCCAATGGTCAAACAAGTGGTATCAGAGCTATGGTCATGGGTTCGAGTTGCGAGAGTGTCATCGTGAGGGAGGGATTGTTGGAGGTTCCACAATTCCGCTCCCTGCGAGTTCATTTATATGCATTATTAAAAAAAACAAATTGGAGGAGTCAACCTCATCAGCTCCTGAGCGACTCTCCATGTATATTTCTTCATTTGCAATTCATTCCAAGTGAACTTTCCGTCCCTTCCTTCTCTGGCTTTAACTGCTTCTTTTTGTTCTGCCATAATTCAGAACTCAGGATGCAACTTAATAATTTAGTAACTCACATAATTATGCATTTATCGTTAATGACTATAAGCATATTCGATCGAATTAAATTCAAGCACCTTACTTGAAACTTAGACATCTTTAGCAAGGTGTCTTACTAGGAGGTTGAGGAGAATTGTGGTTGTGTCATGGCTAGCAATTATCAAAGAGATCAGGTTATCAATGATCTCCTCCTCTAGTAAAGGCTCTCCATTTTCATCTCTTAATATTAGAAAACTTGAGATAATATCATCATGAGAGTCTGTGCTTCCTACTTCCATCTGTAGCTTTTTTCTATTTATCAGTTTGCTCAGTAGTTTAGATATTCTGCGTCGTGCTTGCAGTGCTTTATGATATGTGGTCCCTACAAAATTTAAAGGAACTGCCCACAAACCTCTGGTAGCACTTGCAAATCTTCAAATAGTGCTGCTTTTTCCTTGCCTTCTGGTAGTCCAAATAGTAGGCTACAAGTGACCTTAAATGTGATCTTCTTCATCAATGTCACGATTTGTATTGATTCTTTACCATCAATACATATGTATTGATTCATATGTATCTTATATGAAACGATTAGAGTACTTAAAGTGTGTTTATATGTATGGCACTACACGAACTTGACTCTCCAATGAAAGGAAATCCTAATGACCCTGGTGGCAGTTTTTTTCTTTGACATGCCGAGTACTTAAGTTTGAAGTACCCACCTACGATGGCTATTAGTGTTAACACAACAATGGTTATAAAGGGCAGTTTGTGTGTTCAAAAGGGAGCTATTCGACTTCCATTGTTACTTTTTCGAGAAAGATGGTAGTTTTTGGCTTGTGTTTTCCTTGATTATATATACTAGAGCACGTAAGATCCAACGATCATGTTACGATGTTATAAATTGACTAAATTACTACAATCTGGCGAAAGCCTGCAAAGGAGGCACAAATTCATTCGACAGAAATAAGAAAAATCAACGTTGATCCTTAATTACCAAAGAAGATATGAATCATATCTATGGAGTTTTCATACACGTTAAGTGAAAGATGTTTTTGTTTCTTGTCTTGTCCAATGTCCAACCACAACAATGCAGATAAATAACTATTCAGTAACTATTTTCACCCAAGTTTATATTAAAAATTTAAGTGCTTTATGGTTATTATTAATAATGGTTAGGGAGAAAGCAACAACTCAATTGCTATATGTCCCTTGGGAAAATCATTAACTATTTAGGCAATGTCTAATTTATATAGAAGTGTCCTTATTGCAAAGAGATGCACAGCCCAGCTACAAAACAAGTCAGTTGTTGGTAAATAAGAGAGCAACCTGTTGGTGAGGAAAATGTCAAATCATCTAACATAATAGATAGTGAACTGAAAGACATGTTACCATAAACCAACAGCAACTCACTTATTATGTAAGACAAATCGATAACTTTTATGAACCCAGTCGACATCTGATTGGCTAATTGGAAAATCTTGCATTCAATTGAAAAATTCAAAAACTACAGTTTGTGGGCAATACTATCAGCTTTTTGTTATCCAATAACGGGGTCTTCTATCAACAATAAGCCCAAAAGTTCTTACTAACATCTCATGCGAAGCTGGGCTTGCTGGGGTTACGACCCTTTCACTTCTCAGTGACCTGAAGCCAGCCTTTTGCTGGTAAATGTTTATGGCAACGTTTATTAATTCATCTTGTTTCATAACAAATAATGTTGAAAGCATTACATCGTTTGATAGCAGAAAATTAGAGCAGACATTGAATTGCGAAGACCATATCTAAGTTTAAAACCCACCGCCAATTGGAAGTTATAAATCCATCAGGAGTTATGGGCATTTCATCTTTTCTGTCTGGCTGGTTAAGAATCAAGAAAGGTACATGGAACAATCAACAAAAGCACGAGGACAAAGGACTAAGATGGGGACTTGGCTTCAATTACCTGCCGGGTGAATTTTCACGGGACTTAGTTGAGATGCTAGAAGCCTTGATCAGTTACATATTAAGATTCCATTGTGCAACCTGATAAAGTGTGTTGGAGTTTCCTCGCATACAACTGTATAATATTTTCTATATTTGTCATATTATAATTATAGAAAGTAATATCCGTTTAAAAAGTATAATATTTGTTTCCAATTTTCAGGCATGATTCTCTCTTGTGTTTTGTTTCCAATTTTGTATATATTTGAGGCTTACAATGAATTAAATAAAATTGGATGTTTTTTCTAACTCAATCTTTCTTATTGTTGAATTTATAGATATATTGTTATTGGCTTATGATTTGCATTGGTGCTCGTTGGGCTTTTTGCTTTGATACCATAAGAAAGATTGAGTTGGAAAAAACATCCAATGTTATTTCATTCATCTGTAAACCTTAAATTTATACAAAATACAAAGCAAAACATAAGGCAGGAATCATGCTTGAAAATTAGAAATAAATATTGTACTTCTTAAACAGATATTACTTCCTATAATTATAATATTACGAATATAGAAGATATTATACGGCTGTATACAAGGAAACTTCAACAAAGTGGGCATATTTAGCCAGATAAAACATAACCTTGCATAGTGTATATCAATTCCTTCTTCTCTTCTCTAACGTTTATCTCTACAAATGGAGTAGATAAAGCAAGTAACAAATAAGTGTATTAATCACAACATTCAAAGTCTTTGATACGTGATTTTTGCAGTCCAAAACACGTGCCATAATGTTTGTCAGCTGTAACATCCCAGTCCAAGCCACTTTCTCTAAGGGCATGGGATCCCTCCCGGAATTAATGACCATATACATTCAACTTAGATACTATTTCTCAATCTGTAGTTGGTACATATTCTTAATTTGTTGGACGGATGTTATGGTAAGTAAGATAATATTATTCCACGGAGAAATATGTGAAGGGGTAGGTGTGATTAGTGGTTGATAGGCTACTAAACACGTGGGTAGCTGTACGTCCTCGTAAACGATTCCCAGCCAAGGAGGAAACCTAATTCCCTTAAGTGATATCATGTCCTAGAAAGGTACCGCAGTCCCTAGCTAGTTTATTTACAAGCAAAAGATCAATAATGTATACCCAACTTATTAAATAATCATAATAAAAATCGGAGCTAAATTCTTAGGCACGTCAGCGGAAACCGAATATTCTAGAGATTAATGACAAGCTTGGTGTGACGGTAAGCAACTAAAAAAATGGGGTAGAGCAGAGTATGCAGGCATGAGATTATATGGGTCAGGTGAAGGAAAATGAGTTGAATCACAAGCCCCAACTTCCGCTACCTACCACCTCAACAAAAGACTCAAGAGGAGTGGAGTGTTAGCTAGAAAATAGTCCCAGAAACGCATGCTTATATATCAGCTGCACCCTTTAATTTACTTTTGACAATTTTCTTCCATCCCAATTCCTATTACCAAAACTTCTTCAGAAAAAACTACCAGTAAGTGCTTTCTTTATCTCTTAGTTGTTACGAGCCAGAAAAGTTTTGTCTAACAAGAGGATGAGTTTCTTTTAATTTATCTGTTCTGTTCTGTTCCAAGTTTTAACTTAGTTTTGGTTGTGTGCAACAAACAGTGGGCACCGAACAAGTGATGGTGGATGAAATCCCTTTTCCTCCTCAGATCACAACCACTAAACCACTAGCTCTTCTGGGTCATGGTAAGCCATTCATTTAACTTTTGTATACCAGATTTTCTTTTTATGATATCTTTTTCATTTTCTGTGATGACAATGAGTACTTAATAGACTTTGGGAATATATAACTTCATAAATAGAATGGGTTGGTTCCATATATAGTAGAGAGTGTCTTATATATTGACATTTTGGTGGCTGCAACAGGAATAACAGACATTGAAATACACTTTCTTCAAATTAAGTTCACAGCAATTGGAGTTTATTTGGAACCTGAAATTTTGAGTCATTTACAACAGTGGAAGGGTAAAACTGGAAATGAGCTAGCTGAAGATGATGAATTCTTTGAGGCTATGATTTCTGGTAATTAATATAAGAATCAGCAGACTGTGACTTACTCATAACAAATTGCTTATAAGTGTAATTAATTTCTCCCTGAAATATATATGCAGCTCCAGTGGAGAAATTTTTAAGAATTGTAGTGATCAAGGAGATAAAGGGATCACAATATGGGGTGCAGCTAGAGAGTGCAGTGAGGGACAGATTGGCAGCTGACGACAAATATGAGGAAGAGGAGGAAGAAGCCTTAGAGAAAGTAGTTGAATTCTTCCAATCTAAATATTTCAAGAAAGATTCTATTATCACATTTCATTTTCCAGCCACATCTGCCACTGCTGAGGTACATATTAAGGCATATATAGAGGATAGGGAAATCTTGCTAAATTTTTTCGTACTATTAGTACTATACCGTGCTTATTAACCCTTTCTGTACATGTTAAGGCATTTATAGTGTAGGGACATCTTGCTAGAAAAATTTCATACTATTAGTACTATACCATGCTTATTGACCCTTTATTGACATTTGATAATGTGGGTGTAGATTGCTTTTGCAACTGAAGGTAAAGAGGACTCTAAACTCATAGTGGAGAATGCAAACGTTGTTGAGATGATCAAGAAATGGTACTTGGGTGGAACAAGGGGGGTGTCTTCTACAACAATTTCCTCCATAGCTAATACTCTCTCAGCCGAGTTACAAAAATGAACAAGCTATTTTCATGGTTTCTAATAAAGGGTTGCACTCTGCTGGTTTTATGGGATCATTAGTTATCTGTGGATGGTTGCTATGATTGTTATTCTATTTTCTTGAGCTCGTGGGAGGGTTCCAGCTTCCCTTTCCCATTTGCTTTGTTTTACTTTTATATCAGTCAAGTGAGAAGATTTCATGTTCTGCATTACCCTAAGTTCAAAAGAGTTTATATTTAAAATTCATCTCACGTTATTATTTCTCTTATATTCATTTAACAAGAAGGGCTGCAGCCCGGTTTCTGAGAAACGGATGAAACCTACAATAAAACTTGTTTTGGGTTAGGCATCTATTTCACTATTTTAGTATAAGAGCTGGTCGCCCAACTCTCTGAAAAGCCAATGAACCCTGTAGAACTTGTTGAATGGGGACCCAATTCAGCCCATGTAAGAATTTGAGCCATAAAATGATAATTCATATTCACAGTTGAGATCATGAAAACATAAGCATGACATAATAAATATTCACATAAAAGCCTTTAATCTACTTTTGGTTGTCAAATTGTAACATAGAGCCTGGGCATTAGCAGGGGGTAAGAAGAACATCTCAGTCAAAGAATATAGTATAGCTTCAAAATCTCTTCTTATCAGAGGAGGGAATCCCGGTTATATGGCTTAAAGTTTAAAACCAGATATGTAATGATGACAACACAAATTGGAGCCTCTTAAGCCAATTGCGAAGATTCCATTGGCCTTAGCCTTAGCTTAACATGAAATATTGAAATTCGCCCAATCAATACCATTATCTGCCTTTTCTAACCACAACTGGGCACATGATCCGTGACATACTATGTACAACTCACGTACGTGTGTCCTTGTACGATGTACTTCTAGTGGCTAAATACCCACATGAAATTGATATCAGATGGTGGGGCAACTGACCATATTCTTATAAGCATGGAAACTTGACTTGTTCACCACAAATGTTTTTCCCTGCAATCTTTAGCAAAGAGAAATAATCTGTGCGAGGTAGAAAAGGGGTGGTCCAATGGTGAATGATGCTTAATATGATTTCTTCATTACACTACAGGCGTCCTCATTACTCAGACGATTTCTGGATGTAGTGCAGGATGAATTTCTTAAGTCGGGGCCTACTTGTGAAAGAAACAGATAAGAGTTTTGAGATTCCATTCTAGCTGCAGCCATTGAATGGTGCTTCCTCTTGAAGTGGTTGTGTGTTACTTCTAACCTTTTAAGTTCCGTAATTGTTTCAAGTACTATAATTAGCCAAGTATGCATGTTGTAACTTTGGACCGCAAGTGGAAACTGGAATAATTTCTTGGTGTCTGACCTCCTTTATTAAATACCACGTCGAATCTCTTCTTGAGTTATCCTTCCGAGGTTGTGATGAGTTGGCATCGAGGTTTTTAAGTTAAGGGCGTGCGCTATTAACCCACCAAATCGTTAACCATGGGCTTGACTCTTCGGTCCATTAGCTTATTACAACATGAATCATTTATTTATGCTAAAACTAAAAAGTCAAGCAATCTGGGGAAATTAACCTGTGGTTATGGTGGATGAAATTGAGAAAACTATAAATGCCAATATGCCATTTGCATTGAGGCTTTGGTGCATCTTACAAGAACATAATGCTATAAGAAATACACTTAATACACAAATCGTTCTTCTGGATCCTAAATTATGGAATCAGTGCCTGTAACGTTGAGTTGAATACTAGAATTGGTGACGCCAAGAGCCATGATTAATCAACAACATTTGCATTGCATTTGACAACTTTAATCAAAATCATTGAAGTCTTCTATCGTAATTGGGTATCCTTTTGTCGATCCCTTTTTTTTCCTCTTTGGTTTAAAATATAGATGACATTGCCATGAGAAAAAGAAAAAAATTAAAAAATATAAAAGGGAAAGTTCAAAAGCCAACTTTGGACTTGAAAAAACAATTTTATGCCAGTTCATCAGAATTCGTGATCTTCAGCATGAAGTATGAACAAAATATTTATGAACTACAATTTGAGTAGGCTAATTAACAATTTAGATACGGTAGTATCACACTCAAATGAACATACTATTTGCCATGTCAATGCATCAAATAACAGTAACAAGAAACCCTTCAAAACCAATTCATCCGCATCCAACTATGTATTATAAATTCACAGAACTGCCTCTGGGAACTTCCATTACTTATAGTTCTTGCACGAAATTGCAACCAAGATATCTCTCCCTATAAGCCTAATTTAACAAATAAAAAATCGGAACACCATAAAAAAAGAACACTTTTCATTATTCATTTAGAGGAATAGAGGAATATTTTCAGACCAGCTAGCTTCAACCCACCTCATCCACAGTTATAGGGACATCACCTTGTAACCCTGGTGCATTTCCATGATGCCGGATTCCAGAATCCACCTCTGCAGCATCAGAACCTGCCGGTTGTTCCAGTAATGACTGGCGGCAAGTTGGACAAGACGAGTGTGCCACCAACCATGTGTCTATACACCTTACATGAAAAGCGTGGTTACATCTTGGCAACACCCTAACTTTTTCACCATCCATGAAATCTCCGAGACAAATTGTGCAATCTGTAGCTTTAATCTTTATCCCTTCAGTCCCGTATGCAGCAACTGGAATCTGACGCAAAGCACTCTTTTTGAGGCCCGTGGCAGCTAGACGTGCAGCAGCCTCATCAGGTGTCTCAAAAGCAAACCTTCTGCTACAACGTAAAGCACAACGTACAATTGAATTCAATCCTAGGGCACATATTAATGCGCACAACAGAGCTGCTAGTATGATCACCATGTTGGTGTCAAAGTTGGCTTCGCTGCTGTAAGAGCTGCGTGGCCTGCTGCTTCCATTGGTCGGTGGTGAGCTTGATTCTGTATCAAGAAGCAGGCGATGAGGACGATGATAAAGTGTCACCATATCTTGAGTGCAGGTGCCGATTTGCTACTTGAATTTAGCAGTAACAATCTGTTTGATGAACTTATCGAAACAGGCTTATGATTCCATTGCTCCAAGTTTTTTATCAAGGAATCGGACCACAAATGAGATAGAAAGAAGGGAATTTATGTCACTCATGTGTTGAGCAAAGCCTTTACCTTTCTGCTTCACCTTGTTCTGATCTTGGACTTCTATGTGAGGCTGCAAGCTAGTTGTTGCTTGAATCTTGTGCAACGAACTTAAAGACTAGACTTCATCTGTGATTGATAAATATAAATATAGAAAGGGAAGTGATAGGAAACATCCAAGTGTGGGCTTGTAGCTCTTCTTGATCTGTTTTCAACTAAAGCGAAAGAAAGATAGATAAGCCTCTAAGTTATGGCAACGTCTGTCAGGATTCCAACTAGATAAAGACCTCAAAAACAAGGCATAATCTAGGTAGGTCACAAAGATGAGGAAAACGGAAGAGCTCAAAAGTATCACAGGTTTCAAACTGAAACTTATTTTTCGAACATCAACTCCTAAACAAATGGCTTTCTAAGTTCACAAAAATGGTCCTCGAACGAATCCCTGCTGATCCTCAGCAAACCAACACCAAACTTGGAAGAAAAGTGACGACTTAGATATGTAATTTGGCCTCACCAGATTCAGAAGTTCTAGAAAATTTTCAGCTTTGAATTCAATAACAGATGAGACAAGGAAACCGAATTTGGTGATGCAAAGAGAGCAGAGGATGGTTTATTGTGTGTCTTTGTTGAGAATGGAAGGCCTATTAAAGGGCGTGTTGTCTCTGGATGAAGCACAGGACGCTGGGGTACAGTTGGGTTTAGATACCAAACGAGACGAAAATATGTCTTTGATGTCTTTTCACAACACTATAATTGAGAGAAATGAATGAATGAGTACAGATGGTTAAACTTTAGAACCAAGCAGAGCAGGAAAAGTGACAGAGAATATTGATTATGGCACCTGATCCCACCTAATCCCAATTAGCTTAAGGAATATTTATTCTTGAGCACCAAATCCTTCTCCCACTCCTCTTCTCTTCCTTTAATTTCAAAGTGGAAGTCATTTAATTTGTTCTCTGATTTCTGCCAATGCCCATCTTTACTGCTACAGGGCCAATGTATTTTGCCATGCTTTTGTACAACATCAGATAAGCTGGCAGATAATAATCACTGTCATATTACGCGTAAAAGCATAAAAATACAAACAAACAAAAAATAAAGGAACCGAATCCAGATCTCACGAAACCCAAAATAAACTGTAACATACAAATAAAACAGTAAAAAGGGGGAGGGATACGAGATTATATTGATTTGGATATAAAATTATCTTCCATCCAATTGCTATTTCTAACCATTCATTCACTACGGCGAGTTTAAAAGTTATAAGTAGAAGAATACAAGATTTCAGAGCTACTTATGAACTATCTTCTTTCGTTCTCCGTCTTCTATTTTCTCTCTTTATAATAATTATCTCTAGAAAAATTTATCTTTTCTTTTCCTATCGTATTTTCTATTTCTTTTTTAAAGAAAATAACATATTTATTTATAGGTTAACAAGATCACATGTGCCTCAGTGTATGAAGTAGTGCTTCCAGGGATATGATGCCTCTGATAAGAAATAACTTGATATATCGGTGTTAACTCTCTGGAAAAATAATATCCCGATGAAAAACTATTATGCATCCTGATAAATAAAAAACTCTCCATAATTTTTGCACTCCAAAGTAGATCAATTTCATACTCTGGTGCCGACTCTCTGTCCATTTCACATCCCAACGTAGGCCTATTTTGCACTCTATGTATGTGAAACCTCTGTATATCAACTTTTCTGTACCGCACCTCGGTGCTGGAGATCACCAAATTGATTACACTCACAGTATAAATAAAAAACTTGGCGCTGAGTAATCAACGATTAAATGATGTAAACAGTGAAATCAAATAAACAGTTGAAAAGATCGGAAGAGACAAAATGCAGGCTGCCAAAACGATAGTATCCATCAAGTAACAGTGCGTCATTATCTTGTTAAAGCCATTAAATTACTGTAATGCTATGATTATTAGATTTGAAAACTTGGCTCCGTAATTAAATGTGATGGGGACACGTTTATCTTACTGAGAAGTATGTGACCTTTAATGTATAAAAACCTGCATAGCGTGGAAAGAAGGGATTGGCACATGGAGATCATGTGGTCAAGGCAAATCCTCCATGACCACACAGGGGGCAGTGATAGCTCCACATACGTCTAGTCTAGTTGACAACTAATAGCCCATAGTACCGTCAGATTCAAAGATCATAACACCTGTCTCTTTTACATTGACAAACCCCATACAAGTTCCATCAAAACCATTTCATATTCTCAACAAATTTGCCTACGCAACATTAATTCATCGGCTTTGTTAGGTGAAGACCGAAGAAAAGTGATCGGACCCGTAAACAAACACAAAACCACAACAGAGGCAGTGCCGACGTGCGGATGGTTATGGTTGGGTAATGGGGATGTTTTACAACACATGAGCCCACCAAAACAATGGCCAATTGGCATCCTTAGTTTGGTTGACTTTTGCGGTATGTGCGTAAGGTGGTCATAAAATGTCCCTGCATCGATACCCCACTGACTATGGCATTAGGGCCATAACCATAATTTAGTATCTCTTCGATCTATCTATCTCCATCATTCAATCCCACATCAACTTTTTTTTTTTTTTTTTTTTTTGGTTTTTTGTGTTTGNCACATCAACTTTTTTTTTTTTTTTTTTTTTTGCTTTTTTCTCTTTGATTTTATAGAAATACTATGATTGGAATTTTCCTCAGTGTATTAGCAGCGGCGTGCTTCTCAGGTTTGGTTTGGATCAGTCCACCCTAACTTTGCTGTACTGAAGCGGATGGTAAGAGCTAGCCCGTCATAACATTTGTTTGTGAACAAAGAACATAAATGATTCAACACTTAATTAATGCATAAAAAAAAATTCTTGGAAAGAGAAAATTGGATTTTTCTAAATTTTAAAACACCATAAAATTTGAGTTTTTTTTTTTTTTTTCATAAATATTCCTAAATTTGTTAGTTTTTTAAGACAAAATAAATAAAATCCGAGGAAACTAAAACGGCATCGTAGTTGACTTAATAAAATATTTACTAAAAGGTGGTAAAAAAGCTACCCTCAACGTGACCGTAGAAGAGAAACAAAACACACTCCCTTCCGAAATCTCAGTCTCTCTGTCTCTGCAACTCAAATATGGAAAGCCAAGATCCGCCAAACCCTCCTCCGCGCGGCCCCTACCACCGTCGTGCACAATCCGAGGTGCAGTACCGGATACCTGACGACCTGGATCTGGTCTCGGATCCGTTGTTCGACGGCCTTGGAGGCTCTGAGGACGATTTGTTTTGCAGCTACATGGACATTGAGAAACTCGGCTCCAAACCCACCGAAGACGACCATACAAAACCCGAGAATGTAAATGTCAACAACGTTGCTACCAGGCCGAGGCACCGGTACAGCAATTCGGTTGATGGGTCAACTTCCTCTTCTTCAATGATGGAGTCAATAGAAGCCAAGAAAGCTATGGATCCTGATAAGTTAGCTGAGTTGTGGACCATTGATCCAAAACGAGCTAAAAGGTTTGTGCTTTTACTTCTTTGGCTTCTCAAAAGTGTTTTTTTTTCGGTTGGAGGGAAATGGCATGAATCCTCGAATCATGGTAACCCACATCGTCATTTTTGCTAACATGCCGAATTTTGTTGTTAACAGTTAATATCAGAAGTATGATGAAATATAATTTTTACTTTAGTAATATGCAATGCATGATTGATAAAAGGTTACCATTTTGACAATGTACTGACCCGGTAAAGTTACTGGGTCAGAGCTTCAGTTCTTCCGTTGCTGGGTAACTAATTAAAGGAAGGAATTGAGAAATTGAGTTTTTAGAGTAGTTGAAGACCCTGTTTGTGAATGTCTGTTATGGTGGTTAAAGTTCAAGGCTTTTTCGTTTCCTTTACTGAACAAATTCAAGGATTAGTCAATGATGTTAAGAATTTTTGTTCAAAGTGTGTGAAAGAGGAAATTCGATATGCCATTTATGTGATGAGCGATAATGATTGCTTTTCCATTTGAGGATGTTATTCACGATTAGGATAGATGAGTATGAATCAAATAAGCAACTTCAGTTTTCCAAAACAAACGCATATATGTTTAATGATTCTCTTGCGGAATCATGTCAAAATGCTTGTTCAGGACATAGAAATGAGCTCTGCTTGAACCTTTTAATTTGCAGATGATTAGAACACTTTTAAGTGATTCTAGTAAATGACATAGTTTCATTCCTTTAGCCAAATTGTTGAAATGTACTTTTAACTATATGCATCTCTTCAAAAAGATATCAAGGATTCACGATACATTATTAGATTTGAAGTCGGTTTTCCTTTGTCTTCTGTTGTTACGTGGAGTTTAACATATTTGTGGAACCTTAGTCATTGAGGTTTTTGTTATTTAGCTTGTTAATGGCTAATGGAGAAGAATTCTAATGTCTATTTTTGTAGTGAAAACGGGATAATAACTTTAGCCCTTAAGTTTGTGTTATTTAGATTTCCTCTCACACATTACTTATTTAAACAGGATTCTTGCAAATCGGCAGTCTGCTGCTCGTTCCAAAGAGAGGAAAGCCCGTTATATATCTGAACTTGAGAGAAAGGTCCAGACACTTCAAACGGAAGCAACTACTCTATCTGCACAACTCACGCTTTTCCAGGTTTTGTTTTGACCCTCATCTAAACTGGATATTGTATTTGACACATAGAAATGTGCTTGGTCTCCTTTGCATGATATGTTAACGTGGTTGTATGAAAACTCTTCTTACATTTTCGTCATGCAGACTGGCATCAAATTTGCATCATATTATATTGAGAACAAAACTGTATTTGGTGATTCCTGTAATTTAAAAAATAGCTACTCAAACCATGTTCTTGTGGTCAAAATTCCTTCCTAGGCTTCTAGTCCGGATAAAATAAAATAAAAATGCTACCATTAATTTCTCTTTCATATTATATCTTCGTTATCATGTTTTGCTTCCATGCTACTTTTTTACCAACATCTACCTAGCACATTATAATTTTATTCTTGTGTTCTCATTAGAGAGACACAACAGATCTGTCTACTGAGAACACGGAGCTTAAACTTCGGTTACAGGCTATGGAGCAACAAGCTCAACTACGGGATGGTACGTATTAAACATACCTCGTTCTAGTATTATCATTACAATCTGTCTCTTGCATCTTCTAGACAATTTTTAGGTGGCATGTCAAATGACATATTTGCCCTTCTTTTTTATTTTTTTATTTTTATATTTCTTTCCCTCTTTGTAAGACTTGAACCAAAATTTTGATTATGCTGTGCCACCATCCAAATGTAGTGTTCATGCTATTGAAAGGGTGTGGAGATATACATAAGCAAGCTATACAGAATATGTCCCATCTGCAATGGCATGGAGGTTATGTGAATATTTAGTTCATTTAATGATACCGTCTAGGTGAACCTCTGTCGAGGATGCAATAAGAACCTAGTGTGTACAGTTAACTCTTTCTTCTGTCTAACTTTAGGTTATCAATATAATTTCAAATTATAGTTTGTGTCTACAAGTGCCTAAAATTGATCCTCTCTTGGTGTTCCACAACTTGAATTGAAATTTCCTTGTTATAGGTTATTGTATTTGATGCATTTATTTTGTAACAGAATTTCTGAGTAGTCTCTATTTTCTATCCTATTTTGGTCAATGGTAAAAATTAAAGTCATGACCAACTACACCATTTATGCCTTTGGTTATGCTATGTTACAAGTTACCATTATGCTGGTACCCCATTATAGTATTTTGAAAAATCTAAGACTTGTTAACAGATATCTAACTTGTAGCCATCTGATATTACTTTCCCTTCCCTCTTTCTCATTTTTTCCTGAATTCTTCTTATCTGATACTTCTCGAGTAATTCTTTCAACCCTGTATATCTTCTGATGACAAGTACACTAAAATACAGCTCTGAATGAAGCACTAAAGAAGGAAGTAGAGAGGCTCAAAATTGCGACCGGAGAAATGATGACACCCACAGATACCTACAACTTAGGCATGCAACCTATTCCATATAACCAATCATTGTTTTACCCACACCAACAACAACCTGGGCCAGGGGATTCCCAGAATATACAAATGCCACAATTCCATCCGTTTCAGCCTAACATCTCTACTCCCCATCAGCCTATGGTAGCCACCGCCAACTCATATGCCTTCTCAGAGATGTTGCAGCAGGATCCCCTTGGCAGATTGCAGGGGCTTGATATCAATAGCAGAGGTTCTCATCTAGTGAAGTCTGAAGGCCCTTCAATTTCTGCCAGTGAAAGCAGCAGCACATTCTAATGCAAATGTTGCCGATCTTCTGTCCCACCGTGTTTGTTGAATTGTTCATAGACTGACCTTATTGACAGCCAAAGGTACTATGTATTTGATTTCGATTCTTTTATGTGATTGGGAGTTTAGGTTTTCGGTAGCTCACCGGGTCTTAAGATATTCATGAGTTTTTTCTGTCCAATTCAAAATTCATTTCTCTGGGTGTTCATTGGGTAATAGAAGGTTTACTTTTCAAGGAGTAGAAAGTGCACCTTTTCCTGCAAGGCGCCCCCATTGTATTGTCTGTTTGTTACTGTTTAAACTCGGCTTAATGGGGAATAAATTGATTTTTCTAATCTTAATTTTTGTTCTTTAATATACATATAATCTGTGTCTTTCTTCACCCCTCTCCCTTGAATCTTATCTGCTCCATAAAGCCTTTGGTTCACAGCTTCCCAACTCCCAAACAACATTGAACCAGTGATTTGAGATAGTTATGAATGGCGGAGGCCTTTAACTCCCTTGTAAAGCCATGGTAATGTTTTACAGCTATATTATCCCCATACTGTTTAAACTCTTTGAAGTGATTATGATTCTGTACTTTATCAGGCAAGACCCCCATTGAATTCCATTCCGGTGTAAAGTTGAGTGTTTACTTCTTATGCACTTCTATGCCATGTCTATTATCTTTCAGAGGCACTAGTTTATAAGATCAAGGAAATAAAAAGGAAGAGGGGAATGTGTGGAGTTAACTATTCTTGGTTTGTATTGTGCCAAATAGTGTAAAGTGCAGGACTGATATTTTTAAGTGAAATTGTAAACTCTTGCATGACTCCATCTCTGTAATTCAACACTGAACGAAGTGCCAAAGAATGAGGCTCAAGATTGCAACACTCTCTCACATGTACGGTTTTGGAGATGCCCCATTTCTACTTATAGTGCCTTGATAACAAAACAACAGACCATCATGTAATTTTGTAAGTTTTTGCTGTGTATATCAGTTTGTTTTGCGTTGGTGGATGATGATTAAAAACTCTTTCTGGACGGCAAAGAAAAGATTCGGCAGCCGTGTAAAGTGTAAATTAATGACGCACTCCTCCCGTTGACTACAGAAAAAAAAAAAAAAGAACTGGTTAACTGCAATAACAACTTCTTTTGGCACAAAAATAAAAAGTATAAATTCTACTTGAAATTAGTAGGAGACATGATCAAAGAAATGTTTACGTCGGATGTGAATGTGATAGAAAGGATATACTTATGGTTCTTTAGACTTTGAAATATTATCATCTAGCCCTGGCAAGTGCCACAAGGTGTCGTCAGAAGTTGCAGTACATGACGAATTGACAAGGCAGGAAATGAGGAGAAATGTCAAATATGAGTAGAGCCACAGCATAAAAATAGCAGTTATTCCCATGAATCCAAAAAGGGCTGTGAAGGTGAGGTGATACTGTTAGAGGTTATAACGCAACAATCAAACATAACTAAATTGTCTCCCCTAAAAAGGTCATTTGTGGCCCACAACACAAAGCTGCCATTAAAGAGCACATGGTAGGGTAGGGGCTGAATCGTTGTAGTCTGAATTTCACAACGTCGGAGTCCCCAAATGGGCTTTGTTTGTGGGTGCAATAGAAGACCATGTTATTAACTACCACTTGAAAGAGGCTCTTCGGCAAATGGTCCTTTCCCTGTTTAGGGATGTTAGTCCCTACAACTTGAACAAACAGACAATCTCTTGTGAACGCCACTTTCATGGCTTGCTAACTTACAACATTTGGATGAAATCCACATGCCTTTTGTGGATCTTCTTTCAACTTTGATTATGTTGTCCACATAATAGTTGCACTTGCAGCTCTAGGCTCACAAATTAGACCATTTCTGTATCCATAATAATATAAAATATAGAAATGAAAAGAACTGAAGCCATATACATTACTTTATATATTTCAGTGTCAGGCAAAACAATGAACACATACAATGTTTTCATTACCAATACAAGCCAAGGAAAAAATAGAATTGCCCCCATGCAGGATCGAACTACAGACCTTCAGTTTACAAGACTGACGCTCTACCACTGAGCTATAGGGGCTCTAGCTGGAAGCATGTCCACTAAAACATTATATTTAACATATTAATTGGAATGAGTATACTTCTTTATGGAGTATTTGGCATTCATGGTCCCCATTTTGACATATCTAAGTATCGTATTGATAGAAAAGCCTTAAATATTTGACTTATCAATCTAATCACATTGCACAACCATTATTTATCTTACAAATATATTCGATAAGGGAAGAATCTCAAAGATAATTAAAATAATTGTGATGTTGGAAGGCTAACGGAAGAGACAAAGTTGAAGATTTATTGAAAAATTCTGATTAATCAAGCCTACGGAAAGAAGCATCTTTCTTGATTAGTGTAGCCAAAATATGAGAAACATATACATATATAGAAATGAAAGCATGGTAACTAGACATGAAAACGAAGGCTGAACATGGAGGTGGACCGCAATGAT
Source organism: Bursera palmeri (assembly GCA_026225775.1). Taxonomy (NCBI): domain Eukaryota; kingdom Viridiplantae; phylum Streptophyta; class Magnoliopsida; order Sapindales; family Burseraceae; genus Bursera; species Bursera palmeri. The sequence goes on from JANKKB010002666.1 coordinate 20,817, forward strand.
CGGGACTTGCATGTGCTATAACGTGGTAGGTCCACTTGTTAACAAATTTCCATCTCACCATCACCGTTTCTACATACGTATTATGTATATCTACAACTTAAACAATATCAATAGTGTTGACTTGGAATTTTTTATCGGTCGTTGAGGCTTCAGCCTCTACTTTATTAATATGACTTACGTGCTCTCTCTTTTTGTTGGATTTTCTCTCACCATCGTACCATCCATACAGTCGGTTTAGTTTATTATTATAGTAACCGACAAGTGAGTTTATGCAGTTGATACCTCATCTACAATACTAAAAGTCTAAAATCGATTCCTACGTGGGGATTCACATTTACATGTACAATAGTAATAAACTCTATGCTTAAACAAAGCTGAAGACAACGCTAAACTCTCTCACCAAATAAACAGGCACATTGCACTAGAAAAGTAAGGCTTTAATTTGAGATGCTCTTTGTTTGCCAATCCATGCTTGCATTCTCTTACTGGAACTTACCTGATTTCACTTTCCAACTTCAAAATGTTTGGTACAACTTAACCAAAACAATCAACGACCTCCCATCTTCTTAATTAAAGTTAATCTATGTTTGATCAAATAGAACTTAGCAAGACTTTCTGATAATATTTGTTGAAGTTTTACACAGCCCACAAAGTTGGACCTCGAGAGAACTAAAATCCTCAATCAAAGCCTAAAGTTTGCACTAAATTGCCGTAGTTTAAGAAGAAAATTCCACATTATTAGAAGAAAAAAAGTGCTAAGAAGGAAGAATAAGAGATATGAAGCATGTGGGGGTGGGGACAATTGGGTTATCAGTTGGTAATCTAAGTGGAACATTTCCATGTGCAGTTATTTGTGATTCTATGTTTGTGGTCTCGCCTCTCTCTCAACACTTGACCACCGCTAACTTCTCGTCTCTTCTTATTACACACGTCCACATCTCTCCTGTGCCTTCAATTTCCTATATAAACACACCTCCATCAAGTACCAAGCAACAAGCACCAAGCACCTCTCTCTCCTCCTTCTCCACACGTATTACCAAAACTTTTCCAATGGCCATTGCAACACTCTCAACCGTTTCCATTCTCTTCTTGATGCTCAATTTATGCCTCCGGGGCACATTTGGTGACTCTGGAGGTTGGCAAAGTGGACATGCTACATTCTATGGTGGGGGTGATGCATCTGGAACGATGGGTAAGTTGATCACTTTTACTTTATGAAATGTACAACCATCCAGTAACATTTCCTAATTCACATATTGGAAGCATCTAATCGAGGCTTGGGTTACTAATTACAGGAGGTGCTTGCGGGTATGGCAACTTGTATAGCCAAGGGTACGGGACCAACACTGCAGCACTTAGCACCGCCCTGTTCAACGGTGGCCTGAGCTGTGGTTCATGTTATGAAATGAAATGCGATAATGACCCCCGATGGTGCCTTCCGGGATCAATCATCGTTACTGCTACTAACTTCTGTCCTCCTAACTATGCCTTGTCTAACGACAATGGTGGTTGGTGCAATCCTCCTCTCCAACACTTTGATATGGCTGAGCCTGCTTTCTTGCAGATTGCTCAATATCGTGCTGGAATCGTCCCAATCTCTTTCAGAAGGTAAAATTATTTAGACAATCAACTATTCGAGATTATGTAAACAGTGAGCTCAACTGAACTGACTAATATTTTCAATTGGTACTCTAACAGGGTTTCCTGTGTGAAGAAAGGAGGAATAAGGTTTACAGTCAATGGTCACTCTTATTTCAACTTGGTTTTGGTCACAAATGTCGGTGGAGCAGGAGATGTGCATTCCGTGTCAATCAAGGGTTCCAAGACAGGATGGCAAGCCATGTCCAGGAATTGGGGGCAGAACTGGCAGAGCAACTCCTACCTGAATGGCCAAAGTCTGTCGTTCCAAGTGACTACAAGTGATGGGAGGACTGTGACAAGCTACAATGTGGTGCCAGCTAACTGGCAATTTGGGCAAACATTTGAGGGTGTTCAGTTTTAGATGGAGGGTATAGTGAATTGATTTGTATATGCAATAATTAATATAATATGCGATTGTTTGTGAGAGGAAAGAAAGAAATTAAAGAGTGAATAGGGATAGGAGAGCCTTGGCCAATGTCAATGACAATGTGGCCCGACTGTTGCTGAGGTGGTTGTTAGCACCCGCTATTGCTAGGCCTCTATATACAATATTTTCAAGATTGTGAGCAATATCCTTAGTATTTTAATTAAACAAGGATATTCCTTTTGTTGCCTTTTGTTTAACAATACGAATAACATTGACAATTTGATTGCAAGGAAATTACTTATAAGCTAAAATCAAAACAACAGGGTTATATGTTTGTGCCACAAAGAAACACATATCGGCCGCGTGTATTGAGTGGTTGGTTCATTGAAATTGTGATGACCGTGACAATGCAAGTCCTTATTTATTGTGCGTGGGCTTTTCCATCTATTTTTGAGAAAGAAATTGTAATACTATTATTGTACGAGATCAAAAGAATTGGGATGCTATCTCTATTAAAAGAAAAAAAGAGGCCCATGAATTTCTATAATCATAAGATGATGTATAAATAAATAAATAAAACTTATTACATGCTAGTTATGGGACACAGGAAATGACAATAGAAAATAACATCTGTTTCCACTATCACCACTAGAGGAGGTGTTTTAGGCAAATAATCAAACGGCAAGCATGCTTTCTAGGGGAAAGCTAATACGATTCCTAGCACCAGCAGCCACGCAACCACTTGGAAAGGCAACTACTTTTACGACTTTCTCATCCCACACTGACTCTTTAGCCATCTTTCCCAACAACCAGACCTCGAAGCTTCTCTCCTTATCCTCCTCGGACACTGTAACAATACCAAGAAAATCAGTCTCAAGTGGTGTTACTGTAAGAGTTCCGAGGATGTCGTTTTCCAGTAACCAAGGAGGTGATGATGGTCGTTTCAAGTTGTCTGAATCCAGCTCTTTGTTGATCAAGAAAGGGGATATCACTCAGTGGTTCGTTGATGGCTCTTCTGATGCTATTGTTAGTACGCTCTTTCTTTTTCTATTCCTTTTTTTGTTTTCATATTCTGTTTTCGTCTATGTCTTTTGATATTTTATTGTAATTAAAAGCTTTAGCTTAAATTGCATCCTTTTTTGCTTGGGGCTTGGTGGGTTTCATTCAAAATCTCATCTTTCTATCTACAAACGCCATTCTTAATGAGGTGCATTTGAAATTTTCATTGAATTTATATATGGGCATAAACGCAATGTATCCTCGTATCTAACTTTGGAAATTAAACTGTTATACCGATGGAGTCATTACTTAAGTTGGTATGAGCACCACCAATAGATGTTGGAAGTTTGAAATCTGGAATAAATTTTTTATGGACTTTGAAACACTATCATACTTGCTAATGGTAATCGTAATTTCAGTTTTCTTCATGTGTTGATTTTATTGGTAAGTTGTAACTTAAACTCCAACCTAATACAAAATGAAGATGTTGAATATTAGGGGCTCTCAGGGTGCTGTTCCACTAAACATAGCAATCAATTGATTGCGCATTGTTGGAACTGAAACTTGGAATTGCATTGACCGAATTTTGGGTGTGTTTGTTTTCATTTCAGAGTACTTTTTTTGGAAATGCACATTTACCAGTGTATTTGAAATCAATATCTATGACATTTCATTTTCAAAATTCAAAATCATTCAATACACATATTTTTACTTAATTTTGAAAACCAAAACACAAACTTCATTAACAAACACGCCTGTTTACTTGTACTTGCTGTAGGTTAATCCGGCCAATGAGAGAATGCTTGGAGGTGGTGGTGCAGATGGAGGTACTCTCTCTCTAATTTTAACTGTTATCTTTTGCAGTAATATATATATTTTCTTTTTCTAAAAAAAAAAAAGTTATAACTCTAGATGCTTTTGGTTAGCCATACATAGAGCTGCAGGACCAGAACTCCGAGAAGCTTGCTACAAGGTCCCAGAAGTCCGACCTGGAGTCCGCTGTCCCACAGGGGAAGCAAGAATTACTCCGTAGGTTTATGCAACTTAACTGCTGCTATACCATTTCCATCAGTTCCTAATCTAACATAGTAAGCATGCTAATATGTTGAAACTATGCAGTGGTTTTAAACTCCCTGCATCTCATGTGATTCACACTGTTGGCCCAATCTATGATGTTGATAGCAACCCTGAAGCCTCCCTGAGAAATGCATACAAGTAAGTTTAGTCTTTTGTGAACATACCCCTTCTAGTTTAATTTGCATTCTAAGTTTGATCTCCTATCCCCAAATTTCTCACAGGAACAGCTTGAGTGTGGCCAAAGAGAACAGCATTCAGTACATTGCTTGTACTGCCATATCATGTGGTGTATATGGGTAAGTTGGTGATTGACATGAGGAAAAATTTCCAGTGTTTATTTTTTATTATTCTCCTCTTTAAATGCGTTCACTCTGGATCTACATATTAAGGATAGAAACCTTAAGAATTATTGATTTTATCACACATTCCTCAGACTAAATAGATTGAAGGCTTGACTCCAAAGGTGACTGGACTACTTTATATGTGGCATAGACTACATTATAGCCATTTATTCTTTGTGAAAAAATGAGTTTTCGGTGTAATGCTGGATGACACATACGATTTTTTGGCCCTTGCATAGGCAATGAAGCTCATTCCAAAAAGTAGTTCATGATGCTTTGAGCAATGAATCTCAATGGGGTTATAGATCATGAGTCTTGTTCTGTTATGTATCCATGAAAAGTTTCTAACCTTTTTCTTCTTTTTTTTCTTTTAGTTATCCTTATGAGGAAGCTGCCAGAGTAGCTATATCTACAGTCAAAGAATTTGCAAATGACTTTAAAGAGGTATCGAATGCAGTCCTAACTTGTAGTTTTTAATTAATTCTGAGTTTTTTAAATCTTTAGAAGCATTTTCAATTTTGCTTATTGAGAATCACAACCTCCTATAGTACTATGGCATGTTGCCTTGCACTTCCCTGCTTTAATATAACTCTATCAAAAGCTTCTTTGCTTCATCTGCTGTAGAAAGTGCTTTAGGTTGCAAGTATCTTGATAACTTTGGGTTTTGAGTTCTGGCTGAAGTATCATCAGTCTGCTCCTAAGGCCTTGTTAAGTTTGATGGGATTTCTAATGAAGGTCATCCTTTGAAGTACTTCACGCTAGATATTTCGCACTGAGTTTTCGCTAGAAGTTCACCTGCGGATTCGCTTTTTATTTTTCAGTATCTCAAAAATTCCTCCTTGAAACTGAGAACTACTAACATGTAAAGTAGGTGACACAAAGATTGAACCGCTCAGTTGAAAATGAAGGGTAATAATGTTGGACTCACCCTTAGGTTTTGCCAAATGAAATAACGAAAATATCAGTAAAGTTTTATTGGAAAAGGTGTACCATTTACACTAAGTCATTAATTGCTCTTTGCAGGTGCACTTTGTCCTATTCGCGGATGACATCTACAATGTTTGGTTGAGCAAGGCGAAGGAACTTCTCCAAGCATAGTGTCTTGTAGCAGCGAGATTAACTACCTTCCTTTTCATGTTTCAGCATGTAGAAGTCGAGAAATTGATCTTTAGTCAAAGGCATATGTGCAGTTATATTATGGGTTTTGGCGTTTCGACTGTCATATGGAATAAACTCGATCTCGACTTTTATTTCAAGAATATCCATGTAAATGTGGTTATATGTATATAAAAGGCGTGACAGTACGTTTGATTCTCTGGTAGTATATGTTGGACGTATTAACATCTGTGTTGGCAATCCTTATCATCTATTTGTCTCATATCCGGAATCCTGTCCATTGGTCTTTCCGCTTCTTAACCTTCGGTATTTTGTTCCCGTTGTCGAGAAGCAGATCCCAAGAGAATGAATAAACATTTCAAGATTCTTAAATATGCTAATCTTTTGAAGCAATTCAACATTTTTCCTCTTTTTATGCTGAGATCCTCTTCCGGTATATTTCTGTATACAGAAACAGCAAAACAAAAACTATGTATATCGGTTTCTTTCCGTCCTATCACATTCCCATATTGGGTCCTCAGACCCTCCACTGGTAATTTTTGTCATGCACCAGAACAGATTTATATACATAGCATAAACAATTGAATTTGAGGCAGCTGTTTTACACATGGCATAAACAATTGAATGAAAAAGGTAATTTAAGACCAGAAAAATAGAGCAACTCATGATTCTGGATGTAAAATTTTTAGGTTTGCAACACATTCACCTCAAGAGTTCCAGATGAGAAAGAAGTCACAATTACTTTACATCCAAAATTAACAAACTAAACGGCTTCAACTTCTCCAAGCTTATTCACTACACAAGACTCAACAGAATAATCCATTATCCTGGGACCTCGTTCAATTTTACTTCTAGCCTTCAGTGGGCTTTCCACATGGTAGAAGAATTTTTTCCCCAACATTGCTCATCTCTCCTAAAGAGTTCTTCATAACTAACTTCAAAATTGCATATTCGCATGTTACATATTGTTCTCATTATGAGGAATGAGGGAAAGAAAATGGGGAGGAAAGGTGGAGTTCACTCGTTCAGGTTTCAACACAGAAAACCTACTAAAATTGCGATTACAAAGTTCTGGCTAGAGAAGATGAAAGATTACAACAAATGACTTCACAAACTCCAAAACAATCTGCTATTCATGAAAGATGAAGATACATTTCAGACAACTTCATCTGGGTTTCTGACACTGCAAAACTCCATTGTTAATTGAAAAGGGCATACTCATGATCAATATGACTTTCTATTTTCCTTTTCAACGAAAATATCAAAGTCACACATCCTTGTCCTTTGATAAAGTCCGTGGAATTCTGCTAATAACATTTTCATCTACAATCTTATAGTGCTTAGATAATTTTTTGTGGATCATTCCACAATATCTATCCACATGTTCTTCATATCTGCTGTACAAGGCTGGAATTGTAATAGACAAGATAGTTCCTGTCAAAAAAATAGAAACATATGTAAATGAAATAAGAAAGATCATAATGAATGGTCTCTGTATGCACTATGCCAGGAAATTAATTGTCAAAATGAGTCCTTCAATAATAAGAAAACTATCAGAAATTCAAAGGCAGAGCTTGGATTGCGACATATGAATTGCATGAGCGTAAAGAAGCAGGCACGCAAAACTACCATGCTTTAAAGAAAAACCAATTGTTACTGCAATAAAATCTTCAAAAATATATATTCCAAGTATTTTTTCCATAAGCCTAATCCTATGGCAATAAACTTGAAAGCTAATTAACACTCTTCGCTTTGTCATACTCATAGGAAAGGAAAGCATGAAAGTCTTTTGAAACAACTTAATGATATATAAGTAGCAACAAACGTAAAGGATTAACAGGGAAAAACATAAAGAAAACCGAAACAGAGAGCGAAAAGAACAGAAGGCCAAAGAGTTGAGGGGAGAATTGGCATACCAATATAAGCTAGAGTGAAGAATGAGAAGTAGCTACCAATGGTACTGAGAAGCCAAAGACAGACCACAACCTGTAAAATTGACAACAATTAATTAAGATATCAAGACATATATAAATCAACAATTAAAACAAAGATAGTGTAATTTCGGTGGAATTGTACAGACCTGAAAAAAGAGTCTAAAATCCTTGCCAAGCGTGATGTCATGAGCCATGTAGAGGAGATTATTGATTTTAACACGAAATGAAGCGGCAGCATTGTTAACCATTTCCTCAGATAATACTAACTCTGGCAAAGATTGTGGTTGTCTACTAGCAGTCCAAACGAATTGAGAAAGCGTCAAAGACTATCAAACTAAAGACGGAACATGAACAGGATGAAGATGAAGATGCAGAGAGAGCAGACCTATTTCTATAAGCAGCATAGTTTGCACGAGCAAACAACAACACAATCAACAGAAGCAGAACATCAGAACAAACAGTCAAGAAAGGTAATCCAGAGCGCTCAAGTATCAGCCATGAAACTGTAGCAACCACAACCACACCAAACGATACGCGCCGCCGCTTCCACAATACTACGTCTGCAGCTAATGATTTAAAAAAAAAAAAAAAAAAAAAAAGATAAACCAAANATAATTATTTAAAAAAAAAAAAAAAAAAAAAAAGATAAACCAAACTTTTAATCAAACAATCAGCAAAAATTAATATCTAATTTTAATCCTTTACTTGAATTGAATACGTGAATGAATCCTACGAACCTTGTCGCTTAAAAAACTTGAAGGCGGAAGGGGAGGAACAAGTGGAAGGCGCCGCCGTCGTCTCTCCATCTCGCTCCGACTCTCCTGAATTTTCCATGCCAAATTCTTTCAAACAGAAATTGATAATTTCAGAAATTTGATGGATCAGTTAGTATTTCAATTTGAATTATTGCTGTAGATCTGTATGTTACTGTTCTCATCCTCAGGTATTTAATTTACATATTTAATCCGAGGGCGTCTCCGCTTGCATGCTGCCGGTTCCTCTCGGCTTTACAATATAATAATAATAATAATACTATTGTTATTTCTCTCTCTTCTCTCTGTTGTTAATGTTTTTATTATAAAATCTTTTAAATAATTTTCATGTTTTAAAGTACGTAAAATGGAGCATACACACAACAACATTAGTCTTAAAATAGTATTTTCTAACAGACATGGTTAACATTTCTATTCATAATTATGACTTATTATAAATTGATTACTTATAATATAATTAAATTTGAATAATTAGTTTATCAAGTTAAATTAATTTGATAAATATAAGTTTTGTTCACCGTACACTGTTGTCAAAATGTTGAAAAAAAATAAAATCTAATTAAAAAAAGAGGGAGAGGGAGAGGGAGACGGAGGTGGCGTAAATACAGAATAGAATAGCGATGTTTGTAAATGTATATGCTACAAAGGAGTGCCTTCCTCACAATTTGAAAAAGGTGCATCTACCCCATCTGATTCTCTTACTTATGTCGCTGCTCTGGTACGTACGCTTTCCATGTTTCATATTTCTTATTCAGTTCCTTCACTACCTTGCTTCTGGGTTTTGAGCTAATTGCTTTTTTTTTTCTTTCCTGCGCTATGTTTCATGTTGAGTGCACTGTGTTGTGTTCAGTGTCGTTGCAATTCTGCTTTCACCGCGACGCAAGTCTTGATTACCAGTTGTGGGTATATTGGAGTTTGTGCTTTTCATTAATTAATTGTTCTAACACAAGCCATTTGCTCTTGGACTGGACTATGTAATCTTAACTTGGGTTTCTTTTTTTGGCTGTTCTTTTCTCCTTTTCTTGAAGTTATTGATCTGCTTTCTTTGTTTCAGGTTATTGTAATGGTCTTTTAGAGTGTATCTCCTGTCATCATCATTACCCATCTCATTTAGTTGTATATTCATTTATGCCATACAAGTCTGCGTCGTTCTTTTTGTTATAGTTGTCAGACTCCCTCTCTCATACTGCATACTGCTGCGTCTCTCTAATGTAATGTTGCATTGGGTATATTATACGTCTGTGAATTGTCATCTGCAATATTTTGTTGAATTTTGCTTTGAGACATCCTCTTTTCTGAATAATTCCATTCAGGAAGGTGACTCACATAACTAAGAAAAATGGAACTGTTTCTTAACTGATATTGTTGTCAATGCTTTTAGGAACAGAAAACAAAGATTCGCAGGCATGAAAATTCAGATACTAAAGACACTCAAACAGAAGAGTTCAGACAATGAAGATGTTGTTGTGATAGCTTTTTATCCTGTCTTGTCTCTCGAAGTAGTAGAGGTGTGACCCATATTTTCCATCATTGGTGCTAGCTTTCAGCATCTATTGAAAATTTCTCTTATGACAAATGCTTATTTTGGTACTTAATTTCCTGAATGTGCGAGAACATGATTTTTATCTGGCATCTAGTTTCCTTGGTCTGAGAAAAAAATGATTTAGTTTAATAACATTCTTTAATGTTATTTGTGCTGTCATCAAAGAAGAAATTGAATGGTTTGCTTAACCTATAAGGTCCAAATTGGGGAATTTTTTAAATTTATATGTGAATAAATTTAGGGTATTTTCTGACTTATTCCACTTAGACTTATTCAAGAGCTAGCATGTTGATCATCATACATATATATATTAACAACTTCTACTCATGTTCTTAATACTATCTCTCGTCGTGATACAAGAGCTCTTTTATTATAGATTCTAGAAAAGTTGAATCAGCAAAGAAGAGAAACTTGATTTTCTGTGGTCTGAGTGAGTTCCTTGGCCCTCTGAGCTTGATGCTTCCAATCAGTGCAAATCAGAGTACATATCATCATGCACACACATGAAGCCTGTGCTGCAGCCAGCCCATACCACAACCCCAAAAGGTCCATCTTAAATCTGAAAGCCAAGAGAACTGCAACGGGTAAACCAATGAGGTAGAAAGAACCAAAATTTATAAAAGCTCCAACTCTAGGCCGGGCAGAACCTATTAGGATTCCACATGCAGCTGTTTGTGGACAGTTGCCTAGTTCACTAAACCCCAGTATAGGTAGGACGCCTGATGTAAAGGCAAGAACCTGTGGCTCATTTGTATAAAGCTTCCCCCACACATCTCTCACTGCAACTGCAGAAGTAAAGGCTAGCAGTCCACACACAATTGCCACAAAGATGCCCATTATGGTTGTCCATTTGGCCCGTGCAGGCTGCTCAGCACCTAACGCTTGACCGACAAGTGTTGATAAACCCTGGTTTAACGATTGAGGAAAAACATACAGCAATCCTGTTGTTTGTATGAGGATTCCCATTGCAGACACACTTGCTTGTGGGTCTCTAAGTAAGCCACACAATAGTACCATTATCTCATACCACCACCACTCCAAACACACAGAGAGTACACTTGGCACGATTAGGGCTAGCAATGGCTTCCAGCTTTGAGAGAATGTCGCAATTGTTAGTCCATCCCACGGTTTTAATGCTGTTCTTGATAGGAACAGATATACTAATACACCCAAAATTAAATTTAATGTACACCAAGCAGAGGCCAGGGCAACTCCCTTTACCCCTAAATCTAAATATACTACAAGTAAGTAGTTAATTGGGATGTGAAGGACAATTGCACAAGTTGCTGATATTGTAAGGGGTTTGGTTATATTTTGGGCCCTTAAGAAAATTCGTAAGGGATGGAGGTGAGCCTGGCCTATCAACTCAGGGATGGAGTATGCAATGTATACCTTGGCCACAGATGTAATGTCTTGATCTTGACCTAGCAATTGAAAGATGGGATCAGTTTTTAACCATAGTAGGGAGATTGTAAAAACTGCAAGTAATATGAGGCATAAAGTTTTTGCAAATGTTTGGCTGAGAACTGCCCACTTTCTTGCTCCATAAGCTTGTGAACATATGGGTTCCATTCCCATGGCTAGCCCTTTAATGATGGAGTAACCTGTGATGTTTGCAAACCCGATTGAAAGTGAGCCCCCAGCTAATTCAATGTCTCCAAGATGTCCCAAGAAGAGAATAGAAATGATGGACTTGGAATGCAAAAGGAGGCTTGTTATTGCTATAGGATATGCAATTTTCCATAGTGATGTCAGCTCCTCTGCAACCTGCATTAAATCACACATGAGATGCTTGGCAATTCGAAAACAAACATAAAGTTGGAAAATGCAATGACTTGTTCGGCATATAGCTGAAAATTTTCTTTACCATAATGCTGAAAGAACTACTCCACACAACAAGATCCCAATATCGGTTGCCTCCGGGTGAGATAAGCACACTTTCTTTTAAGAAATAGTTATCAGAACTTTCTAAACTCCAGTGTTAAACTAGAACATACTCTCCTAACCCTAAATTTGATTTGAAGCTTATAAACCACTAAATACTCGGACAATTTACTTTTGTAACTCAGGGAAGATCATTAAAGCCAACCATTGGAGTGAGATAATATGCCAAAATAGTCTTTAAATTTTCCTTTGGGTAAAATTTCCTCAAAGGTACACGCGCCCCTATTGTAGTGCCAGTCATTGACACCTAGAAAAGTGAGTAGTCAAGGGTTAAGGTGACAGATTTTTTTTAGAATTTTATTAAAAATTTTACTTGTCAAAAGGTATATCTTTCCTTATAAGGCTAGGAGGGTTTTTATGGCAGATGATCAAGTGATAGATACATTTCATAAATGCTGTTGTACATTATAGAGAAAGCTTGTGTATGTGAAGAATGAGAAGATAACCCAACTTTATTTGCCAACCTGGTGACAAATAAGTAATTCATATATTCTCCTTTAATTCATTCTTTTGCTGATGCCACTTTTACAGATCAGTTGAAATTTAGTCTCTGATTGAGTAATGAATGCTCAGACTGTTGAAGATCCTAAGGAAGTATTATTAGTTTGATTATGGTGTCAAACTAAATGTGGCTTATTAGACATTGTAGGAATGCTTTAGTAATGCAGGCGTATTAGTAATTGTAATTTGGTAGATTTGAAATGGGAAAGGATGAGGTCTGTATCATCCAAAATTAGGACATGACATGCCATTGATCGTAATCATGCACAAATTGAACCTAGTTCTAAAACTGTGATAGTTCAAAGTCACTTAGTCATTCTTGACACCTTGATGTTCAATATCTTTTTTTTTTTTTTTTAATAAGAAAACTGATGTTCAAAGTCATTTACTTATTCTTGATATGTTGATGGCCTTTTCTGCTATGACCATAAATGACAGAGGTGTTTAACTGTCATTATTGTCTTATGAATCATCTGACTAGATACAAAGGCAAAAGAAGTTTATTTTAAAATATGATTAGAAATGCATTTGCTTGTTTAGAGGGATTAAATTAACAATGTCTTTGGTTAGCACCTTTTACATAACAATGCTGACTAACTGTACAAGTTGGTCTCTCATTTTTCCCCTTTTTTTTTTTGGCGAGGAGGGCGTTGAGTATAAATTAATATTTAGTTTTGCCATTTTGATCTTTGTCCTGTGATGCTTTCGAAACATACTAATGTTTTTTAGTTTTAAGCAGATATACACAAAGGATTACCTATATATGTACTGATCATTCTGACTGTCCAAGTGAGGATCATGTAACTGAAAGAAAAGATATACTGGTCTTGTCCACTCCCAAGACCCTTCGCTTATCTTTTCTTCCAGGTTTTTGCATCAAATGACCCAAAAATAGATATACATGTACACTCGGGCAATGTTATTTCTGGCGAGTGCTGAGAAAGTTGCATACTAAGCTAAGGTCATGTAATTGAACGATGGTATATAACAGGACTAATGTAATTTATCGTTCTTAACAGGAAAGCTGGGTCATTCGAGTGTTAGAAAAGCCTTATTGAGTCAAAATTGCCACCACAAAGCCGCCGGCTTGCAATCAGTGGAAGGGACATGAAAAGATAATACAGCTTGGCGGAGGTGGTCTGTTCTGGAAGGAGCCAATTTATTTTTTAATAATTTGTAGACAGAAAAAAAGAGTGTATAATTGTGGGAGTTGGAAGTTTCGAAGCAAGAGAACGGATACAAAAAATTCAGTTAACAAGGAAAGAATACACGATGAGGCGACCTATATGGATCGTTTCCCAATGGCTGGAGGTAGTTTTGGAACAGGTTTCTGCTGAAACATATGGCATGAGGTTCAGTCTTTTTTTATGGTTTTTTGCCTTGAATTATGTTCAAAGTGTCTTTGCATGCTGTTCCATTCCATGCCGAAGAGAAAAAAAGCTTATATTGTTATCACACCATAAGGTCGGCTTCTCTCACTGACCTATTGTAAATTTGGCAATTATCCTGTATCTGTATATACCATCTATCTTTCCTGACATTACAAGTATGCTCTCTAATTTCTAAGAGAACTTCCCATATGTATATGCATGTTATCCCATGATAACCAGGGCCAACAGAATGGCTTCCAGCCAGAAGTTTAAGTTTCCATGGGGACAGAGAAGAACATGAAAGTAGAAATATGTAATAAAATGGAGCTGATCGAGAGCAAAGTGCAATAAAAAGTTTTACCTTGATCCTCTGCAACCACTTCTGAAACGCACTGATGAAACTTGTTCCCACTGACGTTTCGGAGGTGACAGAGTCAGCTTTATCCTCATAGTTGCAAAAATCACCATTTGAAACCACATGGGATTCACTTGAAGAGCACATTCTCATATGCTGTGCTGCCAGAGGCAGAGGCAACAACTTAGGAATGCTATGCAGCAAAGAGAAGACTGATAGATGGATAAAAAGTTGATGAGATCTTAGCTTGTTTCCAGGTCTCGTATTTATAGTAGCACATGCATGGTAGGCTTAGATTTAATTTAGGAGCAACCTTAATATTTTCATATAACATCTTGTCAGGTTCGAAAATGTAGCAAGTTTAGTCTCTAATGTTTTTGTCTAAGGAGTTGGAAGTATTAGAAGACGAAGATAGAAGTGTTGCATCAGGGAGTAGAAACAACAAGAGTGCAGTAGTTGAGGCATTGTGTGTTTTTGCAAGGATAAAACACCAAGCTGGCAAGCTCCATTGAAACAGACACAAGAGAGCTTATTTAAAAATTTGTTAAGACTTGAATATAAGACAAATTTACCTTGGAAAGGACGGCCTTGTTGTGTTCTAAGCTAAAGCATTTTGGGTAATTCACTAAATATAATTCCATTCATTTATTATTATTATTGTTTTTTTTTTTCTTTTGGACTATCATGTTCATGAACAGTAATCATCATTATTTGAGTAGAAGTATTGCAGCTAAATAATCATCACACCAACACTATACATACGCATGGTGATTTTTCATATTATAAATTTTCTATGATTTTGATGAATTTCTTTAAAATGCTGCATGCTTTAAGGTTCACTATTAAATCATTTATTGAAGAAAAAAAAATATAAAAATAGTTTTGATAGAATCCCTGGGCAAGGGTATTAAGCTATTTGTTCTATAGTTTTTCCTTTTTTTTTTAGTTAGTAAATAATTTAATAAACTCTGTTAATAGAAAATATTTTTACGATTTTTTGAAAAAAAATATTTGTTAATTAATTGATAAGGATATCCCTAAATAAATATCAAGAGATTGGGGGGATGGGATTCTACAAGCAAAATTTGATTTGCATTTGATGAAAATGTAACACGTAGGGATAGATAGGTAGCGATGTGACACGTCCTGGTTCTGTGGTCGCACACGAAGTCTCGGCTCGGCCGTAGTGGTAGTAGTAGTGGTAATAGTACCGGGTTGGGGATGGCGCACACTGGTTTTCATTTCATTTCATTCTATTCACCAATAATATAAATTTTTATATTTATATTATTATTATTTATATTTATATGTAAACTCTCCACTCTCAATTTCCTTCAAACCATCTCTTTCTCTAGGAAGAAAGAATTTCAATTTGTTCGCTTCGCTTAGCTATGGCTCTTCGCTCTCTCGCCACCAGGAAAACCCTAACCCTAGGCACCCAATCCATAGGATTGGGCTTGCGTGGACTCCAAACCATCACTTTGCCTGATCTCCCTTACGATTACGGTGCTTTGGAGCCGGCGATTAGTGGAGAGATCATGCAGTTGCATCACCAGAAGCACCACCAGACATACATTACTAACTTCAACAAGGCCCTCGAGCAGCTTGACCAAGCCATTAACAAGGGCGACGCCTCCACTGTTGTCAAGCTCCAGGGTGCGATCAAGTTCAACGGCGGAGGTCAGAAATACAATCAAATATCTACTTTGATTTCAGTTTTATTTCAATTGATGGTAGCTGAACTCATGTGCGTTGAATTTAATTATTTACGGAATGTTGATATTGAGTTTGACTCAAATTGGATAACGTATTGGTTTTAGATGATGAGTTGATGTTTTATTGTGAAAATTTATCAAAATAAACAACAATTTACATCTTCATCAAATGGGGTATATGTTTTGCAGGTCATGTCAACCACTCCATTTTCTGGAAGAATCTCATTCCCGTTCGTGTAAGTTTATACTTCTAAAACCTTCTTTCCGGTAAACTCTTAAGAACCTGTTTTCTAATACTTCGAACATGCCGCTATGTATGCCAGGAAGGAGGTGGCGAGCCACCAAAGGGTTCCTTGGGATGGGCTATTGACACACATTTTGGTTCTTTGGAAGTATTGATGCAGAAAATGAATGCCGAGGGTGCGGCTTTACAGGGTTCTGGATGGGTGGTAAGTTTTTCAGTTGGTGAACTGAAGAGTTAAGTTTTTTCTTTCTTTATATGCCTTGCAATTGCCTTGATGTGTCAACCACTGCTCATGTTTTGTTTGCTCTTTGCCCATCCTGTTTTGGCAGTGGCTTGGCGTGGACAAGGATTTGAAGAAGCTTGTAGTTGAAACCACCGCTAATCAGGTAATTTTACCAGACACCTTTTGGCTAGTATTTTAAGACGCATTATATAAAGAAATCACATAGAGATTGTTTGGTTTCAAATATTGATCAGTTTACCATAATCGTTGTTAGTTGTATTGGTCTTGTGATTCAAGTGATAATAATGATGTTATTCTTGACTCCGCCTTTAAATAAATTGAGTAAAGCGTTTTCTAAGATCCACATGGATTTTCTATTTCTTGATAATCATTCAGGCAGAAGTCTTTAATATATTCTGCAAATATGACATGTTTTAATTAATCTGGCTCATTATATTTGTAAGATTCAATAAATTATGCGCTTCTTCTGCAGGATGCTCTGGTAACTAAAGGCCCCAGTTTGGTTCCTTTGCTTGGTATAGATGTTTGGGAGCATGCATACTACTTACAGGTAAAATTTATTTTGTTCTCCAGATAGCTCAAATGTGGTTGATTTTATTGTGTTCTGAAATCATAGCAAAGATTACCTGTAGTGGTTAGTACCCTGTTTTTCATGGTAATCTTGACAATGAAAAGTGTTATAAGTTGTTATCCTCGACTGAGAATGGTGTGAGCTGTTGTTAATCATATCCATATACTTAAAGGATTTGGACTGATGGTATCAATGTTTATAGTTTTGTTTTCGTGCCCTGAAAAGGAAAGTAAAACATCATCCTCTTTATATAGAGCTGACAAAACATCATTCTGTTTAACTTTTTAAGGTTATAAGTCGCCGTTATATATATATGTTTACTGTTGTTGAAAATAAATTATTTCTTTGGAACCTTTTGACTGGTTAGTTTTCTGCCATTTCAAAAATTTGCGTTCCTTTGATATTCTTGTATCTCTCCTGATTTTTATTTTTTATTCTGCAGTACAAGAATGTAAAACCAGATTATCTCAAAAACATTTGGAAAGTCATAAACTGGAAGTATGCCAGTGATGTGTTCGAGAAAGAATGTCCTTGATCTAGGGGCAATTTGTTCAGATGGATTCGGAAGACAAATGACCTTGTAGCAGTTTGTCATGATGAAGATGAAATAAATAATATGTTGTGACAGATATAGAGGCCCTGTTCTTTTGCAGTGAGTGTTAGTTGTGTTTCGCGTGTATGAAAACCAAATAATGTTAAACTTTATGCTCATTTTATCTCTTCCTGTTAATGACAATTGGTATTTTGTACCCGTTTTGCGGTTGCCCTTGTTGATCACGACGCGTGGTTAGTATTTTGAATTTGTTTTGGTGTGTGTTCTCTGGTGAGTGCCATGTACTTCGCAATTTGTTCTGGACCTTCTGGTACATCAACATGAGATGGGCTTCATTCATGTGGCTTTAGGCTCAGACGTGAAAGACCTTTGATCAAATCTCGAATACGGTTTCAACATCCTCTCCAAATATGGAGTTTGGTATCTGACATATCCATCGAAGTTTTGCATTTTTGTAACAGAAGGCCTAGCATGTGGATGTGTAGAGTAATGGACACATTGTGGCAGAATTTCATTAAAAAAGCTTTTGAATCTCGAAAGCGGGACCAGGATTGCTCTGAATTGATACACAAACTCTTTTAATTAACCTTGAAAATAAATTGTTGTGCCCCTAAGAAAATCAAACACGAATGTAAGACTCTGAAGTTAAGGGTTCGTACTTGGTGGTTCCATGGTACATGTGCAACAGACTTGACATGAGATTACATGAAGGAGAAAAAAGATGAGTCACTTGGTTGGAACGTGGAGAATGGAGAAGTTGTGTTGGACTCCATGTAATATTATATGTTAGAACATATCTAATTAAAAAACGATAATAAATGGAAATAAAAATAAAGTGAGGGGAGGGGAGGGGTGAATAAAAAATGTTAGAAACAAAGAGGGTTTGGGGAAATTGGATAAGTGTAGTTAAGTAAGGCAAGGGGTATAAAAAGGTAATCAAGTTTTACCCTATAACCAAAAACACAAAAACTTTTGGTGGAGTTGTAAGTTTGTCGTTCGCCGGCCGTCTTCTCTGTAGAGCAACCATAAATGGTTTGTGAAATCGATTTCCATCTTTCAGATATTTATTTATTTATTATTTTAATGATTTGCGTTATCTTGGATGACAGACTTTCAAGCGCAGAAACGGTGGACGCAACAAGCACGGGCGTGGGCACGTAAACTTCATCCRCTGCTCCAACTGCGGCAAATGCTGCCCCAAAGACAAGGCCATCAAGAGGTTCCTGGTCAGGAACATCGTTGAGCAAGCAGCTGTTAGAGACGTTCAGGAGGCTTGCGTCTACGAATGTAATCATCATCATCTCTCACTCACCCGTATTATTATCGTCGTGATCGTTTTGGTAATGCTTGTTTATTTGTTTGATGCAGCTTATGTTCTGCCAAAATTGTACGCGAAGATGCAGTACTGTGTTTCATGTGCGATTCACTCGCATGTGGTGAGGGTTCGCTCTCGCACCGATCGAAGAAACCGCGAACCACCAAAGCGCTTCATGAGACGCCGGGTATATATCTATATATTCTATTTAATTAGTCATTTATACATTACATGCGCATGCATTGCATGGTCATGAATCTCATGATCATGGTGATGGTGATGTGTTTATTTATTTATTATTTTTTTTCAGGATGATCTGCCAAAACCTGGCCCGCCTGGCCAAGCACTGCGTCCACCTCCTGGAGTTGTCATTCCTCCTCTTCGTCCATGAAGACTCAAATCTATCTTCCTTTTCCTTTATCAATCATATGCAGTTTTATTAGTTATTTATTTTATTTTTTGAATAAGGATTACTGTTGACTTTTTTAAATAAAGTTTTGGTTTAGTTGGATTTCTTCTCCACTTCTTTGACGAGGCTGATCGTTTTTTATTAGAACTCTTATATCAGAATCTGATTCTTCATTGTTCCGTCCGTAGCCAAAAGACACCTAGATATATCGCACAAACAACTTGTTTATTTGTTGGTATTTTCGTATGAATTGATAAATAATGTTCCTGAGATCATCATTATTTGATTAGTTAATTGAATCCAACACCTCCCGCACACCACCTTCCGCCAAAAAAAAAAAAAGAAATCTGTTCTTTCAATTCAATAATCAAGAGCACTTTTTTCTTTTTCGTTCCTTTTGCCGTTCTTCCGAGGAATTTCGATTGCCTGGGAAGAAATTATGCGCAACTTCAACAGCCCGTCTTGTCAACACCAACATTTCAGAAGCACCCTTGTATTTCCTTGGCAATCCTGATGCATACTGTCATGGGACAGTTTGTCTTGATTGCATTGGACTTAATGTGTGACCTACTAACAGCGTATCCCTCCTGCAACCACAACCACCGCAGTAGAAAGTCTCAGTTTTTCAGAGGAAAACAAGCTAAAAGTATAAATTCTTTTGAATATAGTTAACTCCATGCTTGGCTTTGACCAAATGCATATTCAATGGCATAAAAAATATTGGACACTAGAAAGCTTCCTAGTATGGGAGAATACTTTGTGCAAGGCGCTCAATATGGTCCTTAGGGAAGGAGAATCCATCTTTGCTCGGCTTGCCATCTGAGACAGTCAAAACAATTATCAAAACACTCCATGCTATTTGGCATAAACGTGCAAACTATGTACAAGTAATATGGAATTAGCACATGGACCTCATCCAATTTGATATATCCAACCGGCAGTCTGGGGTCACTTTCATCTATCATCAGTTTTAGAAGCTTTTCCAGATCAGTTCCAACGCCATTGCCCACCCATCCCCATTTCTCAGCTAAATTTAACATATCTGTAATGTAGGTGGCACTGTGAAGTGGCCCTGTCCACAAGGGTCCTGAAACAACCATTGAGCTAGAATCCTGAAAAAAAGAAGACGACAAGTATTAGAAAACCGTCCAACTACACAAACGGTACCGAGTCTAGCCTAATGATAAAAACTAAAAAAATTGAGGGAATATTCTACATATTAAAATGAAGTCATACAGTAGTTTTATTATTGCTGCAAGGGCAATTGATCTGGCCAAGTTCCTCCCAGGAATATGCTTGAGAATTCCCACATTGAGTGCAGTAGCAAATGAAACCATAATGCCTGTCACGAATGGTAGGGTCATTGATAAGAAACTGACCATGCAATTTAAGAAAGCACAACAATTGAAATAGGTAGTCCGTATTGGTATCAGATCTATTCCCATGTTCCAATCTTTCCATTTTGTTCACCCATTTCTTCAGTGGAAAACTTCAGATTCTTAAAGCTAGAACCAGTCCAGGAGTAAATTTTACCTGTTATCGGGTAATGTCCCACGATTCACTCTGAGCATGACTCTGAAAACAGGTCCATGGTATGAATAATATGAAAAAAGAGGAGTAACATGATAACCTTGCGCAGAAGCTTCCCGTACAGCTCCACCTATAAGCATTCGCAAACCAACCTCATTCGAATATGGCATAGGGCGAATATATGCTCCATATGCAGCTAAAGAACTAGAAAAATGAAGAACACAAGTTATCTCTCTGCTATGTAACAAGAACAATCAACACTTACAAACAAAATTATGCAATCAGTGACAAAACTGAATTTTCAAACGAATTAAAATCTCAAAATAGTGTTATAATCCACTCAAATCTCAAGCTATTTCACCACAACAACTTTAGTTAACATACTTAGGAAATTTATTAAAAAAAAAATTCCAAATTGAGAGCAGTTAAGCTTTCAAAACCAAACTTAACTTCATTAAAATAGACTAAAATTGCAAAAACTGTAGCTTAACAACCATTCAATTTGATACTAACTTACAGCAATTATGCCAATTCACTACATTTAAGAACTAGATAGCTTGATAGTCAATCAGAAAAAACAACAAGCATTCAATTCCCAGTAGTATTACCAAAATCAATGAAATTTAAGAACATTTAAAGAGATATGAACTCACTTACTAGAAATATTCAGAACATAATCGGTAAAATATATTATTAGCACATACTTATAAGGCCGGTGACCGCCTGAAGAGTATCCATCGGTGGATGTTAAATAAAGCAAACCATCAAGCTTTATAGCATTAAAAACTGTCCTTAAAAAACTAGAATCACTTCCAAACGAATCAACGTCAATCAAATCAAAAAATTCCCTTTTTAGGTAACAGTCGGACAGGATCCGATTCGCATCGAAATGTGTCACAACCCATCTCTTATCATCCCCTGAACCTCTATCAATACTTTTTAAATTCTCCACAATAACCCTCCTGTGAACATCATTTGCGTCGTTAGCCACCACGAAATCGGCTTCCGCTTCAGCGAGGTACCGGAGAGACCGAATTCCACAACCGCACATCGCGTCCAAAACGCGTAGATGTTGCTTTGATTGCTTGTAAAGGGACGCCGAGAGAATGCCGAGATCCCGCCCGGTGGCACTCTCATGGCGGAAGAAGGTGTCTTGGGTCTCGAACTGGAGACCCCTTTCGGTTTGGTAATTGGGTTTGTGGTCATCTGGGTAGACTGAGAGTCTGAAATGCGGAATTTGATGCGAATTTGACGGTTTAGGGTTAGGGTTTTGATACTTGATTAATGGGTTGTGGAGAAATGAAGAGGGTGATAGGGTTAACATGGCGGGAAAACTATTTTTTTTTTCTTTTATGTGATAATGATATTTTCGCGGGCTTTTATATGAGGTAGTTAAGTGGATTTGGATTTGGATTCTTTTCTCTTACCACCAGTGCCACGTCTATAAAAGGGTCCCAGTTTGTCAATAGACGGTGGGACTACAGTCCACCCAGCGTTGGGAGCTTATATAGATATGCATTGAAACTGAACTACTGTAGTTTGCTTGTTTTTAACGGTTCCGATTCTTCTGGGTTTTGTGTTTAAAAGGGGAAACTAGGGTTAATTAAAATCATTTAATTGTTTACTCTTTTGAATTGTTTAACCCAGACATTGTCGTTTGTACTTTTGATTCTCTGCTACAGGATGTTGTGCTTTTACTTGTATGAGGCCAGGGATTCCAACCAAGAATTGGGATTTGAACAAAGCAAGAGGACAAAGCAGAAGAGAAGAAAGAAGTAATTGGGAGATTCGTTAAGGTAAACTTTTAATTTTGATAAAAAATTACAGTTATTCCACGTCAAAATTGGTACGCTGAGATGAATGTATTTTACTGTTAATGTAGGAAGATTTTGCTTAGGTTAAAGTTATTATCCATTTCCCCTTGCTAACCCCAGTGAGATTTTCTCTGGTTTTACCCTAAAGAGAAACTTCCCAAAGGCCAAGGCGTGGTTGAATGTAGAGCACATTATTACTCCCGTGTACTGCATAATTTTATAAGTTATGAAGCTTATAACTGATACTGTACATGCAATATGAACCGAGAGTGCATGCTGGGTTATTGTACAGTATCTTTTTAACTTAAATGCCGCACCTTATGCTATGACAAAAGAAAAGTTTTTTAAGAAAAAAGTTTCTATTTTTTTTTCTAAAAAAAAAATAGAAAAAGATAAGACCTCTCAACAACCTTTGAAGATGAGATTTACCATCTATATTAAGTAATCATAAATAAACTTTATAAAACTGGTTATGTATGTGCATATACCTGGAAAATCAGTCAAATTGTCCAAAAATTGAAATAAAAATGATGTATAACTGAATTCCCTTGATGTTGTGAAATAAAAAAAAAAAAAAAAAAAAAAGANAATAAAAAAAAAAAAAAAAAAAAAGAGAATCATGTAATTCTCTTTTTGTTTGATCCAATTGGGCCTGAATTTCAGACGTTTATTATTGCGTTTTATTGAGTACATATTTGCACCATCTTAACACCTACTAAAACATGCAGCACAAAATGGGGCTACATTTTTCTTAATTGAGATCAGAGTCCATTTTTAAGTAATCTTCAGGTGTAGGGCACTACCATGTAATTATTTTTACATGCGTCAACTAATTTGTATTCTTGTCTCTCTTTCTCTTCTTTTTCCAAGTCATTTATGTTTATTTTGTTATTTCCCTTGATATATCATATGGTTTTTTTTTAGAAGAATTATGCCAATAATCTTAAAACAAAGTTCAGTTTCCCAATTGATTGGGATAGAGTGTTAAACTGGGACAAAAGGGGGGAAAAAAAACTCAAGTGGAAAAATATTGAAAATTTGTTGATCAGCATTTCCTATTTTTAGGTTACACAAAGTGCCAAATTTGGTTTTAAACAGGATGAAAAAGTAGGGAACAAGAATATCACACAAGACTACAAAAGCAGTTTGCTTACTAACACATGCACTTCTTAACAATGTTACATACGTGGAGAAACAGACTAATAAATTAAATTGAACTCAAAATTACAGTACATCAGCTTATCTGAAAACTCACTAGAAGCATGGACCTGTACAAAAGGATTCAGTTCTAGACTCAATACTGCCAATCAATGTGCTGCATCAAGAGCTAGGAACACCATAAATCAAACTTTTTGTCAAACACTTTCATATAAGAGAATGAACTACAAATTCTATAGATTATATCCTATTTCTTGGTAGTTAAAGAATAGTAATCAAACTTTAGAGCCCTAAGGGAAACCTTTACTATGCAAGAGTTATTATTCTAGTCGAAGAATTGTAATAACACAAGGAATTTTTGACAATACTGCTATTTCATCACCCGCATGCTGCTGGAAGAAGTGCTCAAATTCATGCTGCTATTTCTCTTGAACCTATAGATGAATGTAGAAATTGGCTACTTAAGAGAGGTTTCTGATGTGGCAAAAATAAAAAGACTCTAAAAGTTGATGCATCCTCTTGATGTGTTTGTGGATGAAACTTTGCACAGTTGTTGCTTCCTGAAGCATTCTTGTATGCCAGCTGGGCATTCTGTTTGTCATATTTTAATTTGTAAAAGTGTCGCATGACAGTCTGTAGAAGTTGAAGATTGTTCACCTCAAATATGTTCTTACCTATTTAATACAGCCCATATACTAATCTTAAAAATGTGTCATGTATAAGTTTCAGGTACTTATTTCTCAACTTGCCTTGACTATTGAAAGATCTCAAAGGAAATAACCCACAGAAAACCAAGGGTGATAGATTCGACTGGCCGTTGACTGCTTATCAGTTACTTAGTTTGCTTGAAGTAACTTCGGCCTGGGATATGGACTTTCACTAAATACTGCAGGGAATTTCTTAAATGACTAACAGATACTAATTGTCATTTTCTAAAAAGTCTAATGGCCTTAGCATTAGGCAAGATGATTGATTATGGACCTCTTTGTCATTAATGCAATTAAAAATTATTATCAGGGGAGGTAGACTAAGATTTAGTATTGAAGAGGATCATTCAATTTAATGATATCTAAAAAATCTGAATTAATTAGGGTAAAAATTTAGGAGGGAAAGAAAATAAGATTTGGCTATGAATGCATTAAATTTTTCATTAATGCTTGTTGTAATTATGTGGAAAACTGAAAAACTTTACTATGATGACCTCATTAGTTCCAGTCTTTTACTCTGCATTGGCTCATTAATGGAGAAGAGTTCCACCTCTTTCATAGAAGCTCTGCAAAATTGAGAAAAGTGAGATGCTCCTCCATGTGTGGTGTAATGACCTTTCTGCTGGATAGTGAGATTTTGTTCAGCAGCAATATGTTTTCACATTTTTTTCCTTATTTATCTATTTATTTTTCTCCGTTTCACTTCTGTTATGATCTTTTTTACTCAATCCCCCTTTAGAGCCTCCCTTTAAGGAAAATTCCAAAAAGTAAAAAAGAAGAAAGGAAAAGTGTTCTCCTTTTCTGCCTTGTTAATATCACCTCTGTACTTATCTAAATTCATTTCCATGCTCAGAGTCGTGCCTCTAGAATTTCCCCTTGAAGATCTACTTTTACTAATATATACACCTCACTATCTTGTCACTCCACAAGGAAGCCGAATATCCCAGACCGACCAAATAGTCCCTTAGAATTGCTTTTAGACTTCAATTTTCCTTTTCAGAATAATTATGTATTAAGATATATGTGATGGCTTGTGAGAGAAACGATATTTGAGGTTGGAACAGATGTGGAAGTATCCTGGACCTCTTTTGTCATAACCCAGGAGCAAGTTTTCTTTTGATCTCACAGCTAACATCCCAGATACTAAATTAAGTCTACTGTTCCATTAACATTTTCTATTTCAAAATTTATTCAAAACTTACCGGATCATAGTATCCTTTTCAATGTTACTTTAACTCACATATTCTAGTTTCTCTTTAATGCCATTTTATTTTTTTCAAATTTCTATCCAAAGGTTTCTTATTGTTGTCTCTATGTGGTCAACTGAAATCAACAAAAGGCATTGTGTTGGTGAGCTCCTAGGTTTACTTTTCCAATGCTGAAAATTTCAGCTTTTATTGTCATGGAACATCTTCGAGAGAATTCATCAACTTCCTCCTCTTTAATATCTTGCCTGACCTCCTCTTTAACTAATCCCCATCCATCATCGATTGATGCTGATCTCTGGCTAATGGCTGAGGAAAGGATCCAAGAGATATTGTGTACCATTCAACCCACTCTAGTTTCTGAGCAGAAGAGGAAAGAGGTCATCAATTATGTCCAGAGGCTAATTAATAATTATTATGGAATCGAGGTTAGAATTACTGCATCCTTTTCTGGTTTATTAATTGTCAATATTTTCAAATATATTGGTATCTTTTTTTTTTTTAATGTACTCTTTTGTCTTTGTTATAATCAGGTTCATTTCAAAAATTTATACCTCATGATTTTTTTATATAAACGTCAATAATACTTACAAATGTTGTATGAAGTTTATGATTGAGGCAAGTCTGTCTTCAGATTTTCCTTCTAGAACAGCAAAGAGACTATTATAAAAAATCAACAGTTTATGAAGTTTACTCTTTATTCTAGTATTGGTACTGCAAGGGCTTTTGAGTCCTGTACTTGTTTCAGCTCATGTTTAATTTTATTTCCTTGTAGATGACCAGATTGTTTACTTCTTTTTCAACAATAAAAAATAGAAATCATCATAATCATAGATCACCAAAGAGTTTGCATGATCCCTGTGCACCTCCTTTATGATGTGTTCTCCTCGTGTCCCACCTATACTGTTTGTTTCTCTTATGTGGTGACCTCACTCAACTTTTAATGAAAAAGTAGCGACTTTGGTATTTTTATGATTTTTTGTCTCGGGGAAACAGGTAGCAATGACCTGTGCTCATCTCATAACTATTCTTTTACTAAATTAGCATTTTCTAGATTTTAATTAAATATTGGGAATGATTATAAATAAGGTCCTTTGCCTTCTAAATTCATGATAGCAATTTTCGCAAAGCTTCTTGCTTATAGCTGTTTTATTTCGAATACAGACAGCAGTAATTTGAAAATGGTTTATATCTTTGTTGGCCGTATGTATTAATATTTGGGAATTCAAGCTCTTTCAAACTTTGATCATCTGGTAGAACTCCTTCACAAAGATAAAGATGTTACAATCATATGCATCTGAGATGTTAAGAATTCATTTTTGTACTCCCTTCCAAGCTGTGGCAGGGCAGTGTTATCTTAATAGTCACTATTTTTGGGTCTCTTGAAACTGTAATATGATTGGTCATATTTTTAAGATTCATAGTTAGTCCTCTGAGATATACTTGGTTGAACCTGTGAGTGGATTGGAAATTCTAAAATTCCGACACAGAGAGATAAAGAAGATTCTGTTACATTATGTTTATATGTTTTCAAAAACTGTATAGTAATCTATGATGAAACAAATGGAACAGAAAATATTTCTGGAAAGAATGAAAGACCAATTTATTTACAGTATATACAAAGGACTAATTTTCTGGCCTTTGATTAACGTTAAGTTTTGCTGCCTTGCACTTTTTAACAGGTGTTCCCATTTGGCTCAGTACCACTAAAAACCTATCTCCCGGATGGCGATATTGATTTGACTGCTGTTAGCCATCGAAATGTGGAAGAGGATTTAGCTAGAGATATCTGCAGTATTCTTGAAAGTGAAGAGCAGGACTCTGAATTCGAAGTAAAGGATGTTCAATTTGTCCGTGCACAGGTTTAGCTTGCTTAACTAAGATCTTTCACTACTTATGTGATGACTTCATAATTGAAACAATTTTGGAAAAACAAATAAATAAATTGTAAAACACATGCGATGGCACCAAACAAGTATCTTTAATGGAACTGTTTCATTTTTCCATTGTTGGTGGTTTTTTGGTTCCGTTGCTCCCATGAGCCTATAGGAGTGACTTATCTTGCCCTTAACTATAAAATAGAAAACTCTCACGTGCTCAGAACATGCATTGGGATAGGTTGGTACTAGGTTAATTGGAATGTAAATTATGGGTTTGATGAAAGTCTTTCATTTGTCTCGTAGGATGGCTCTCCATGTCAATGATTAGCAAGCTGCCATGATACAGGATGTTCATGAATGCACATGTGCAATAGCTCTGAAAGAGTTTACTCTTGTTTGTTGTATAGGGAGAAATATAATTGATCTTTCTATTGTGTTATTGGTGTATGGTTAATACTTCGTTCATTAGTTAAACTTTCCATAATTCTCCCACATGTACATCTACTTAAGTGTTAAATAAATGTGATCGTTTCTAGAAAGCACAAACAAAATGTGGTCTCATATTTACAAGTTGCTATGTCTGGACATGATTTGGTTTCCCACTCCAGTCCATATGGGTTGTTAAGATACCATTTGACATCAAATATCTATAATCACCACTTGTTGGCAAAATGGTCAAAAATCTATATGTTGTTAGGGAACCATTACCGATATTTTTGTCTATGTGAGAAGAAGCATATTCATGTTTACGTGTTCCTTCCGTGAGTATTCACCTTCACCTGGTTATGGAATTAATTCATCTCCATCATTTGAAGTTGGTAGTTTGGATGGCAGGTTAAGATTGTAAAATGCAATGTGAAAGATATGCCGGTGGATATATCTTTCAATCAAATGGCAGGGCTCTCTGCTTTATGCTTTCTGGAGCAGGTATAATGTGACTTACCCTCAAGCTTGAGTAGTTGCATGTTCATTTACATCCAAGGCTCAGGTTTTTTGACAGATTCATGTATCTTGAAGTAATAACCTGGGTCACCGTAATCAGATTCCCTGAAGGGCTGGAAGTAAACATACCCAAAAGATAATAATAATAATTCTTTGAAAACCCTGTCGGATACTATATTCGTGTAAAAACCTTTTGGTCAAGAATATAGAACTAGATGCTTTTCCTTGCCAAACTTCCATTTCAATTATTTTCGAGTTTTCTAGATGGTCTCTGGTTTCTACAATTTTTCATCTTTTCCGTTTTGATAGATTTATGGATTTCACAACTTCCATTTCTTCTTCTTCCATGTTTTGCTCTCATTTTCTTTTTCTTTATAAAAAGAATAATTAAAAAAAAATCTAATTATCTTTCGGATAATTTTAATAAAATTTCCATTTGTTTCTTTCTGTTCTCTTACTCATTTCCTGTTTCATGAGCCAGTTCTATATTTGGATTTTTTTTTTCCCCTTTCTTGCATTTTCTATATAAAAAGTAAAATACTTTGATGCTGGCAAAAACTAAACTGCAATTTCTTGCTGCTTTTTCATGCAGGTTGACCAACTTATTGGGAAAGACCATCTTTTCAAAAGAAGTATCATCTTGATCAAAGCCTGGTGCTATTATGAGAGCCGGATTCTTGGCGCACACTATGGCTTGATTTCAACATATGCATTAGAAGTTCTGGTCTTGTGCATCATTAATCTCTTTCATTCATCACTATATGGTCCTTTAGCCGTGAGTTCCTTAAAACAATATTTATGTGCTTTTGCCAATGCATGAATGATGCAACCTTTTTACTTTTTTGTTTACAGGTCCTGTACAGATTCTTGGAGTATTACAGCACATTTGATTGGGACAATTATTGTGTTAGCATAAAAGGGCCAGTTGCCATATCTTCACTTCCAGAAATTGTTGGTAGGTAGCTATAATATTATGCAAAATCTTCTGAATGGTTGACATGTTTACATGAGATCTTTTTCCCTGGGCATGTTGCAGCAGAGACACTGGAAACTGATGGGGATGAATTATTGCTGAGTCTTGAGTTTCTGAGAAAATGCAGAGAATTATATTCAGTTCCAATCAAGGCATTAGAAATTACAGGCAATGAATTTCCCATTAAGCATCTCAACATAGTGGATCCTCTAAAAGACAACAATAATCTAGGGCGTAGTGTCTGCAAAGGTATTTGTTTGTTTTTACCCACTGATGTAGTCTTAGGTCATTTTCCAAATTTAAGGATTTTTGGACAGATTTTATCGTTCTTGATACTTCCAGAAGGACTTAGGAATCCACAGTACATCTTAAGTGAGATCTTTATACAGTATAACATGTATCTGAACTGAAATGGAGTTTCGAATCATTTTAAACTCAATAGTGGATATCTTTTGATAGGATTTCTTCCTATATTGGTTAATGGCATCTGTCTTATCTCTTACTTGAGGAATTTCTTCTCTCTTTTTCCTTTTTCTTTATATTGTTAGGATACTTGTGTTATAGCTAGTTAAATAAATTCGTGATCTAATAGCAGTAGCTGGTCTTCCCCAGGAAATTTCCACCGGATAAGATGTGCTCTTTTATATGGTGCTCAAAGGCTTGGAAAGATCCTTATGCTACCTGGTGAAAGAATAGGTATGGGACTCGAAAAGTTCTTTATGAACACTTTGGATAGGAATGGAAAGGGACAAAGGCCAGATGTACCAGTTCCTGTCCCGGTATTTGGCACTGGAAGATATGAAGAATCTGATCTCAGTGGAGACTATGACAGTTGCTACAATGGTCTACTGTATGGCCAGTGGTATCATGATTATACCTTGCCTGTTCCTGCCCGGTTCAGCCCACCATCACCATCTTCTCAATTCCGTAACAAAAGTGCATGGGATTCCCTACGTCAGTTTGTCAGATGCAAGAGAAATCTTTTTTATCGATGGGGAACAGAGGTATTTGTCCCAAGAATACCATTCTGCCATCCCTATGTTTCTCGACTATCTGCTTCTACATTCAATACTGATGAAGTGGAGAAATCACGAGGAACAGGGACATACATCCCTGACATGGTATATGGTAGTTCGAAGCCTTCCATTTTATTCTATTTGAGCTTTGCTTATTAACTGTAAAATCTCAAAGACTAAAATGGTTTAACATTTGCTACCAAAATATAATACTTGAATTTTGCAGTCTCATCTTTCTTACAAAGATATGCAAGCAACGGTAAGGGTAAGGAATCCAGAATCTGTAACTCATGTTCTGTTGCTGAAATCACGTGAAAAGATTGGTCAGGATGACGATTTCCCAGAAACAACAGGCAATGGTAGAGATGGCAGTTCCCTCAATCTTTCGCTGGAAGAATTCCCTCTTCTTCCGGTACTTAGGAAGCCCACACCATCAGAAACCAACGATCAGTTTGATTGGTCTGGTGTAAATTCTACGCGTGTCCAGGATCAGCTGTCCCCTATGTTCAGTATAAAGTTTGGTACTTACGAGCATTCGCTGCCATTGTTAGGATTGCCTTCATCACCAGCAAGGAAGATGGAAGATTCTGGTGCCTCAGCGAGTTTGGAATCCATACCAGGTTACCCCATGAAGCTACAAGAATTATCGGCAAGTGATGAAACGTATGGCATTCTCTAATTTATCAAGGTCTTGGAAAATATGTAAGATATATCTAAGCTCTGTTCTTTGCTGGTTCGGTGCTGCAGGATGCTCATACAGCCATACCATCTGAGAGACGTTAAGGACTTCCCACCTTTGTCCTTGTGAGATCTTTGAAGGATGGAAGCAACCGAAGCAACATACATACCAGTTGTTGCTTCATGCCAATGTTCTATTCGCCCCTCGCTTTTCCCTACCTTGTTAGGTTTTAGATATACTTTTGTTTTAGTTTTTACCTGTTCTTGTCTACACCTGCAAAGCCTAAAATGATTGGTGGCACTTTTGAAGGGTGAATTTCAGAGAGATTGCCCTCTAATTTGCTTTTATAACATGTAAAGTATCGTTTGCCTGGAACCTTATCACCTTTTTCTTTCTATCTTTTCATCGTCCTGCTTTTTATCAAATAGAAAAAGTTTTCTGTGAACCCCTATCTACAACCAAACCTTATCATCATACATCTCCCAGGCCCACGTAACTGTAGGATACGAAAATTCATAGACACAATCAGTTCCAGTAGATAGCCATGAAACAGTCCTTACAAAACGATTGGTGGCACTTTTGAAGGGAAGGGTGAATTTCAGAGAGCTTGCCCTCTAATTTGCTTTTATGACATGTAAAATATCGTTTGCTCGGAACCTTACCATCTTTTTCTTTCTATCTTTTCATTGTCCCGCTTTTTCTCAAATAGAAAAAGTTCTCCCTTCACAGATGCCTTATCTACAGCCAAACCTTATCATCATACATCTCCCAGGCCCACTTAACTGTACGATACGAAAATAGACAGCCATGAAACAGTCCTTATTTACCAAACGATTGGTGGCACTTTTCAAGGGTGAATTTCAGAGAGCTTGCCCTCCAATTTGCTTTTATGACATGTAAAATATCGTTTGCTCGGTACCTTATCATCTTTTTCTTTCTATCTTTTCATCGTCCCGCTTTTTCTCAAATAGAAAAAATTCTCGTTTCACAGATGCCCTATCTACAACCAAACCTTATCATCATACATCTCCCAGGCCCACTGACTGTAGGATACGAAAATTCATAGACACAATCAGTTCCAGTAGAATATTTTATGTCACAGGCAACTTATTACAGGCATCACGTAGAAAATTCATACACACAATCAGTTCCAGTAGACAGTCATGAAACAGTACTTTTTTACAAAACCGAATAAGGATAGTACTTCCTCTTTTCTAATTTACAAGGAGATATGACAACCCGCCAACATATTGAAAAATCCAAATACCGACATTGTTCCATGAGTTGAACCCCCTAATCGAATCAACTAAATTACAGAGCGAGCGGTTGTCTGAGGAGTGAAAATGTACATTTGAGAGCTGTGGGCGTCAACTCGAGCACCGAATGATGCCACAGCATCGCTCACAACTTCTTTGTGCTGCGTAATAACAAATAAGGCTTCAGATAACCCCAGAAAGAAACCAAAACAGTTCAAAATAAAATGAAACTAAAGAAACATTAATAAGCATGAGAAAAGCTTGAAGAATTTAAGACCAATATGCAGTGCAGAGATTATCCCCCAATGTCAGCTATGCCTTTTAAGGCAGGTAAGCAGTAGATCTAGAGTTTTTAGAGTTGGAACTCTTAAATGAGTTCGACCCGAAAGAGATTTTAAGGGAAATTTTGAAGCACATATTGGCCAACTATCACCAATAGTTCTCTATAAAATTAGCCTTCAAAAGAGTGCCTTAACATTCATTCAAGCGTTTAATGGCAATCATGGAGGTCAGTTGTCTCACCTGCCACAAATCTCTTACAGAGACGGTAGTACTGGATTCAAGCCCAAGTGCTCCCCATCCAGCTGTGATAGTTGCAGCTTTTAAACATCGATTCCATAGAACTACTGCCAAGCGATGTCCAGATAAAGGACCTGCCCAAACCTGTAGGACGGAGTCAGGATCATAATAATCAAATTTAACAGATTAAGGCAATACATGTAATTAGCTCAGCTTAAACGTCCCAAAAATGTCAATAACCAAGCATATATTTTAATGTCCGCTGGAAGGAAGATGTTCACCTCCTAGACAGTAAACACCAAATATCATCCAAGATTCTTTTGTTAGTTTGCTACCTCATAAACCTGTGTGTATTAGATTTTCTTTTCACCAAACTATTGTTGCATTTTACAGACAGCACAAGCAGACACGACTATAAACACATAGACAACCTTTGTTTAGAATAGCCTTCAGTTGTGGAAAAGGATCCTTAAAAATTAGAAGCTATGGGTGTAATTTTAAAGTAGAAAACGTTTGCAGTGAATTAATATTTAACCAAAAATATTCAAATGTGTATGATATTCAGGGCAGTATTATCATTTATAGTATCTATAAGGTAGGGTACAAGAGAAAGACCTGAAGACAACCATCTGTCCCCGAAACATAAACTTTCCTTCCTTGAACCCCAAGTGGGTCTGCAAAAAGAATCAAAATCCTATTGTCTTTAGTTTCCTAGATATGGTAAATTGAAAACATCTGATGTGAAAGGATACCTGTGACTAAATCAATGAAGAAAGGCTGCAAATTTTCATGTTAAACAGTTTGCGTTAAAAGGTATGAGAAGGTTGTAAAAATAATGAGTTTTACCTTGATTCACAGCAATGACCTCTTTATTGCTTATAATCTCAAAAGTTTCTGCAGTCATGTTTCTTACATCACAGCCAACCAGAAGGGGTGCCTGCAAATGTAGGAGAAAGTCAATTAATGTATTGTGGAAGAATCTAAAATGTCAATTGTAGAAAATAGAATTGTGTGAAATCTTTAAGCAAAGATCATATGCAGCTTATAGGCCATAACTGATAACTACAATCAAAAAGTGCTACTCAATCATACATACAACTAATCTAATGCAGAAAGTGAGAAATTATTGCCGTACCATGATAGAAGTCAATTGAAAAAGACAGTTTATGTAACTAGCTATGTAAGATTCATACAAATGTACAACTGAATAAGCCTGTTCAAGTAGATGTTAAAAACTTAACAAGTTAAAGAGAACCAAAACTGAAGATAGACCTTCATTAAAGACCAGATACTAAAATGAGAACGATACTCCTCGTAAGTCATGCCTCCATTGCCAACTTCTAACATATCCGGATCTACCAAAAAGAATAAGATGGTCAGAATTAGTGCAATAATAGTTGTTTATTCAGACTAACATTCCTAAACTTCAGTTTACCATTCCATCCTCCAGGTCCTGCATACGATGCCCACTTGTCATTTATATCAGCAATTGTAGTCATGCTTCATGATAAAGAAACAAAGATTCAATCAGTATGACAGTTAGTATGCTGATGAAAATTCAAAATTTTGCCTCGAGACCTTGAACTGGACATTAACAGTAAGAACCCAGAACTCTTACCTTACCCATGAATCATTGATATCATCGGTAGTACGCCAGCTATTCCCAACTTTTCTAGCCCATAATGCAGGGTCATCAACACCCCTGTAACACCAAAATAGAAGGACAAAAACTAGCCTTAGGGTAATGAAGAATTAACTCAGGCACTTTCACACAGATCAAGGAAGATGATTACCATTCACAAAGCGAATAGAAAATTGTGTGTCCAGTTGCATTTAAAGCATCACGCATTGGTGGGTATCTGGAAAACCAAATCAAGTTAATTTGGAGCTTCTGCATAATCTCCTTACAACATAAATGTAACTAAGATGAGCCAAACCTTTCTTGTGGTTTGATGCCCAGATTGAAGCAATTGTCATACTTCAAATAATCCACACCCTGATAACATGACATAAAAGTTTAAAAAAAAAATGTGAAAACACCGATAACAGGAATTCTTATCCATTCCTGATAAAAAATTCATCAAGAATTTTGAGAGGAAATGTTTACTTAGTTTTGAACCCCATTTCCGTAGCAAAAGCAATTGAGATAAATTTATTTAAAGGTAGTAAAAAATTAATATATGAAATGAAATCATTCACATCCAAGGTTTTGACAAATTAAGTTATTTACTATGATTTGGGCTGGGTCTCCAGAAATCTATTAAACGTGAGTCCATTCTCAAATGGACAAAATTTTATAGACTTTTCACGAATATATGGAGCTAGTAACAGAAACTTACCCAAGAAGCAAACAGAGCTGCATCATCTTTTTCATGGAAAATAGATCCAGGTCGAACCTGACATGTAAACTCCCTAAAAGGTGCAATTGGGTGAGTCAATAAGAGGAAGCAGGTGATTGAAATGGCAGCACTTGTTAAAAGAACAATTAGTGATCTTTTGTTTTCTAACTTCAAAGCTTCTGAGTAGGTGTTCAAAATCTCATCCTACCCAGCATCGGAATAGATACCAAGCTTGAGGCCCTTCCCATGAATATAATCAGCAAGAGCTTTGATTCCTGATGGAAAAGTTTCCGGATCCGGTACCAGTTGGCCCTGCACCATCAAAGAACTCATTAGGAAAGAATTTAAGTGACATTTTATCTTCATAATGGTATTCTCAATGAACCACAAGATCTAAAAATGCTGATACAAATCATAAAGATTGTGATAATTATTTGCAGCAGTTGTTGCAGGAATAAACAACTGACCTTTGAATCCCGTGTTGCGGCAGACCAGCAGTCATCTATATTCAATTTTTATTAGATGAGTACAAAACATAACCAAAATGACAAGTAAAAGCATGCAAGGGATTAAAGAATTGCTAGAAGAATACCTATATTGACAAAGACATAACCTAGATCAGCGAGGCCCGTTGAGATAAGCGCATCAGCTGTCAACAATGAAATCAAATATCAGGACTTCTAACGAATTTTTTACTGAGGAAGAAAAGAAATAGTAATTCAAGTTCTATCCCGTTCATGAAATGTCACCGATAACCAAATCACGCAATCTAAGCAGAGAAAAAAGTTGAAAGATGTGATCTTCTTCATCTGATTTAAGTGCTCTTGAGTAATATGAATCAATACCAATGTAAAACAAAGAAATGAACCAGAAAAAATAAAACAAAATAAAATAAAATACCAGTTTCTTCGATGACAGTTTCATTGATATTGCAGGCAAAGAAATTCCAGCTATTCCATCTGCAGAACACTCACAAAACAAATCACATAGGCATCAATCATCATCTTTCTTTTGACACACACAATCACCTTTCTTTTCTTTGCTTTTCCTTTTTTTTTTTTTCCTGAAAAATTAGAATCATATAACATATAACCCTCATTCATCAGCAAGTAGCAATACTACCTTGCAAAAATTAAATCAAAACTCCGAAAATTGCCTCTTTATCCCATTAAAAAGAAGACAAATGTTTAGAAAATATATTTATTGAGAGAGAGAGGGAGAAAAAGCTGACCCCATTTGAGGAGTAGAAGCCAAGCCGTTGTCGAGTTGAAGAATACCATAGTTAGACGTATCAAAAATAGAATTGAATGATTTAGTAAAGCCGTAACCATTACTGGGTTGATCTTCATCATAACTCTGCAACAAAGGCACTACTCTCCCTTCAATTCCCGAACCAATCAGAACGAAAACAAGCGCAAATATCAAACTTTTTTTCTTCATTGCCATGATCAATGATTCTTCTTCTACTACCATTCTCTTCCTTGCCTGTGATTGATTGTGTTTTGAGTTATAACACTTGGGTGTGAACAAATTGACAAGAAAAGCCGGAAGAAGATAAACTATCTTTTGTCTGAATAATAATATTATTATTATTATTTATTTTAAATAAATAAATTTGACGAGTCAGCATTCAGCAAGAATAATTAACTTACTTGGCATATTGACTTGATGGATTGACGGATCATAGATAAAACAACAAATACGAAAACTGGAAAATGGATAAATCATATCGACAAACAGATTATGCTTTCATTTTAGAAAAGGAGGTTGCTTGTACAACTGTCTAACCTTATTGTTTATCTGATGTTGCTTTTTATAATTTATAAGACCACGTAATCGATCGTTTTCGCATCTCAAACTTGTTTATTCGCAATCCCACGAAATGACCTTCCTTCTTGCTCCATCACAATTCCACCAAGTGGGGAATGAGGCGCACATAGAAGCAGTCCAGAAGCCCAAAAAAGTTGTTGATGTTTTGGCCCTGAAAGTTTAATGGGTCTCAATAAGGGGGAAATGTCAATAACCCCCCAATTAAATTTGAAGAAAACACTTAACCTCACACTTTTACTAAACTAACACTTACCCCCCAAATATCCCTAAAAACTAACACTTACCCCCCAAATATTTGGGGGGTAAGTGTTAATTTTGAGAAAACAGTGACAATTTTTTGGGGGATAAGTGTTAGTTTAGGAAAAGTATGGGGTTAAGTGTTTTCGTGAAATCTAATTGGGGGGTCAGAGTAAATTCCCCGTCTCATAAGTAGTCCAATTTCGAATGATCCAAGTAACATCAAGTTCAAGTTAAATGTATTCTGAAATTAGAGACTACAAAAAAACAACAAGACAGACTACTACTACTAGATGATGTTATGCATAGTTTTGAGGCTTCATTTTTTTCTGATGCTTTCATATTTAATAGAGAAGGGAAGGGAAGGGAAGAAGCTCTCAACATCTCTTTAAAATCAATCGGCAAAAAGATAAAAGCTTGTCATGGAGCTAAGGAAATTATATAAGAAGCATTATAATGAAAACACAAAAGGAGTGGGCAGGAAGAATAGAGAAACACGATCACAAAAGGAGTGGGCAGGAAGAATAGAGAAACACGATCACAAAAGAGAGTTTCTCCTATACTGAACTGATTATTTGTGTAGTTATTCATATCAGTACACAGTGTTAATTGTTTTATAATTAGGTGAATTGTATGTATATATGGTTGTTGTAAGATAGATTTAGTCAAATGACGGGACAATAAATATCAAATGATGTCTATCTACCATGTCAGTCTCAATTCAAAGTGAACTTTTCCTTGAGTGGATTGACCTTGCTAATGTTTAGGTGAAATGTTATCATCTCATGAAAATATTTCCACCATATGGTAATGACAATTTAAAAGTCATGATGGCTTTGAATTTTGAAATATTTTTAATCAACAATAATAATACATATTAAAGTTAAAGATGATGGTGAAGAAAAGTGGGGGTGGGCGAAGCATAAGACAAAGGATCCACATCTACATCTACTATCAAATTCAAAACAGCTACAAGTTAGGAAAAATTTAGTCCATATCATATAATTAATGCCTTCAAATGCCTCAACTCAACTTACCTCCAAGGGAAGCTACATACCAATACCCTCATTCAACTATAACTCTATTGTCAAATGAAAAACAAAAAGAAAATGCATTATCTCCTCTAAGCTTTCTTGGAATTTCATAAACATAACATAGAGGACATTTTATTTATGGGTAGAGTTTAATTCCTCTCATAAGATAAAAGGGCATTCTTGATAATTAATTATTAATAGTAATGTGTAAAGTGAGAAGCAATATCGTTTCACAAAAA
This sequence comes from Bursera palmeri, assembly GCA_026225775.1. NCBI lineage: Eukaryota > Viridiplantae > Streptophyta > Magnoliopsida > Sapindales > Burseraceae > Bursera > Bursera palmeri. The sequence goes on from JANKKB010002666.1 coordinate 59,187, forward strand.
TTAATTGGATTGTAGCCACTTAATTTACTTAAAATCTTTCAATTCATTTGTATATAGTCACACGAACGAGCTTGCAATATTAGAATTAGAACAAATTAAAGTTGGTGAAATACAAATATATATTCATATACTATGAACTGCTTATCATCCTTCCAACTTCAACTCAGTGTACCCCTAGATGTTGAGATCATCGGTTCCCTTACTTGGCCCCGGTGGTGCAACCGTCCCCTTTGGAAGAATGTTGAAAACCAAGTGCAGATACTTGCTGGCAGGTAGTTTTGGATAGGACAAGGAAATTGGCATCTGGGAGTATTTGTTATTCTCCGATGGAAGCGATGAGGTGGTGGGAAGTGCAACAATATTTAAGGGTTGTAATAGAGGCCTGGCTGAAGAGAGCTGTGAATATTTTAATAGAAAGAAGAGTAGTAGAAGTGGTTTGAGGTAATGGGGCTTCGCCATTAATCAGCTCTACTCTATAGATTATAGTAAAACAATTGTAGAGAGAAAGTTGGGTTTATGCTTGGAGGTGGTGATCATGAAGTGTATATATACCGGTTGGAAGAAGGAAGATATGAAAGTGGATTGTATGTATATTTACTTGCTGTAAGGTAGATTTAGTCAAATAAAAGGGAAAGAGTTTGACATGAAAAATAGAAGAATCATGTCACAACAATTATGAAATAATGTATACCAGTCCCAATTCAAAGTGAACTTGAGTGGATCGACGGTTCTAATGTTTAGGTGAAATGTTATCATCTCATTAAAATATTTCCACCATATCATGGCTTTGAATTGAAATACTTTTAATAATAAGAATACATATTAAGTTAAAGATGGTCAAGACAAGTGGGGTGGGTGAACCATAAGACAAGGGATCCTCATCTACGTCCACCATCAAATTCAAAAAAGTTAGAAATATTTTTGACTCTTTGAGTCAATATCTTATAATTGAGCCCTTTGACCATGTATAAAGCCTTAGCTACTACATCAATTGTCCGTGAATTAATATGTAGATGAGCCTTCAAGTGCCTCAACTCAACTTACCTTCAGGGGAAGCTACATACCAATACCCTCATTAAACTATAACTCTATTGTCAAATGAAAAAAAAAAAGAATTATCTCCTCTTAACTTTCTTGTAAACTTGGAAAATTTTACATATTCATATACTATATGATACCTCTCATAAATAATTAAACAACTAATTGGGTAATTATTAATCATTAAATGGAATGAAGAAACTAAAAACAAACTCTAAAAGTAATAGTATAATGGTTATTTACACATCATGACCATCCAAACTTAAAGAAACTACACAAATTAAGCGCTCTGTCTAAAAATGTGCCAATAAAAGAATAACAAATAATAAATGAACTGCTAATCATCCTTCAACTTCTTCAACTCAGCGTACGCCTAGTAATTGAGATCATTGGTTCTCTTACTCGGCCCCGATGGTGGCACCTTCCCCTTTGGAAGAATGTTGAAAACCAAGTGCCGATACCTGCTGGCAGAGGACAAGGAAATTGGCATCTGGGAATTGTTGTTATTCTCCGGTGGAAGCGATGAGGTGGTGGGAAGTGCAATAATATTTAAGGGTTGTAATAGAGGCCTGGCTGAAGAGAGCTGTGATATTAATAGAAAGAAGAGTACTAGAATTGGTTTGAGGTGATGGGGTTTCGCCATTAATAAACTCTACTCTATGGTTTATAATAAATTAAATAGTTGTAGAGAGAAAGTGGTGTTTGTGTTTATGCTTGGAGGCGGTGAAGTGTATATATACGGGAGGGAAGAAGGAAGATATGGAAGTTGATGGATCAAGGTTGACGAAGTCCTATGGACTATCGGGGTTGAATGTCAATGCATAAGGCTGCCATATTCAGACGATGCAAGAATCACGTTCACGCGCTGCCTTTACATCCATATCAAAGCAACTTGCAAGATTAAGAATTGTATTTGTGAAGGATAGAAAGAAACACAAAGACGTCAGGGGATTTGACTATCTGCACTAATCCTGCAACTGCAAAGTACGCGTTGGTTGTGACATATGATAGTCTCGTTGGAGACCAACACAACACTACTTCACTTGATTCGTATCATATGAGAAGAGGCAGACCCTCTTAACCAAGCTTTGCTTTACTTCTCAATTCACTTCCTCTCACTCACCGACAATATTGATCGGTTTTATTAATTCTAATTATAATCATTTAATAATGATCGACAAATTTTAAAGTCTATTTATAAGGATCGATTTATCCCCTCCACTCTTGACTTCGACTGATCACGATTTACCTGATCAAAAGTATATATAGCACGAATAATCAAGGGCCTTTACGAGGAGAATTAATTAATTACAACTTCGTGCTTGACAAATTAAGAATATATATGCAAAGCCTCCAATTAAATAATAATAGGAAGGAGATATACAAGTGGTGGGTTTTACCAATCACCAACCTTATTAAATGCGCCTTGGACCATGTTTTGACACCACCAAATTAACAACCAAAACGCGTTGATGAAGATGACGATGCCCCTAAAGCTAACTCTTCTTCATCAACTATATCATTGTTTATACATTATGGGTTTGACAGAAAATGTATATATGCATGCATATGATGTCGGTAAAAAGAAAATGTATGCCAACGCCAGCTTAATAATTTTATGAAATGGGTAATACAATGGTGTTGTTGGGTTAATATCTATTATTTTTTAATAATTTTATTGTTAACCAGTCTACCGTTAAGGATTAATTAGCTGGGAATCAGCAGCTTCACTCTTCAGTTAGTGGCTAACGATATCGCTGGAATACACCAACACAGCAGATTCACTCGCAGGAACACCAATATTTGAAATTCTAACAAAAGGTTTATCCATTTTCTAACTCATTTCAGAAGGGTGAATTTATGGCTTTGAAACATGAAAAAAGATAGATGATACCAATTTGTGATACTGCAGACTATTTGAACAGCAATGATGTATGGCACATATCCTAGTATCCAATGACTGCCGACCTTTACATGAAAGATGTAAAATTATTCTATGTTTCACATTACTGTTTTAAAGAATCTTGCATTTTCGTGAGCACCAAGCTAGGTAGCTACTTTGTATGATGGGTCTGTGACTTTGTTATTTTAGTCAAACAAACGAATTACTATACAAGATCTAGGCGGCTACCATCTATGGGATGAAGCTACAGATACAAGCTCAAAATTACAAAATGAAGTTTCAAAGGCAATGATAGTTTGCACTCTTTTGTCTTCAGCACTACTTTTTCCTGGAAAATTCCATTTCACAATTGACCACTGGCTAAAATTTGACTGGAAGATTCATCAAGTACTGCTGAATTCTCAATTGCAAGTATTGATGTCAACATGACAAAGTGTGACCAAACTAAACTTAACTGTAGCTTTCTGCATCAGTTAGTGGAGGTGGAGGCAATAATTTTCCACTAATTATACAAACCCTTTTTCGGATATTCACTGTCTTTTCCGCGTAACCGAAAGTGCTCTTAGCATGGACTATAAATGAAAAGCTCCTTTTTGATACAGGCAAAGATATATGGAGGAGAACAATTGAACACGGTGACCCCAACTCATCATCCATCCCTTTACTTTCCTCTATACTATATATGTTTCTGATCTAGTCTTATCCATTAGGGAAGCCATTGCATGCATGGTCCTTTGCTCCTTTTTCTCTTTCCACTTGCATTTATGTGATTGCTAGTTACTTTCCTTGTGTGCATGATCAGATCAGACACAAAGGATTCATTATAATTATAATTATTGTTTATATTTGCTTGTTTGCTGTGAGATATACCTGCGAGGAAGAACCAATAATTATTTATTCAGCAGATTTCATTGTACTAGTGTAGCTCATAAGCTTACCGTATCATCAGTGTTAACATGGCATCAAATTCGATGAAATGATTAATGAAAAACTTTGTAAAAGATTAAATTAATTAATACGCTCATATATGCGTGTAGACCAACCATGATCATCATGTTCAGCAACCAATAAATAGGGTTCATTCTGTCTGCATGAGTGTCTTGACAAACTAGACAACCAAAGTACTTAAATATAGAAAGAAATCCAGAAGATCGATCAGTGAAATGATTCTTAATTTAGTCCTAAGTTTTCACGCCAGACAAATTGATCCCATGTGCCATGGATTTTATCAAGCTAATGAATACAATGCATATCTTTTGTTGGAAAGAGATGCCGCAGGGTCGGTTTGTAGTTTCAATGAACTCAATCAGACCCTGAAGAGCATTTAAAGCGAAAATTTCTTCTAAATAAACAAATCCAATATTCAGAAAGGGATGGAATTTAGTAATACGTTATGCACAAGCACCTGTGCTAGCTTTCGCTGATGGGGATTTAAAGTCATGGAAGTCATAAAGAAGGTTTCCTTCAAATAAATAAACATTCAATATTGCTCGTTACCAAAGAAAAAGCAATTAAAGTTCATGATGTTATCATACTTTATCAATTCATATTCAATATTACCGTGGCCCTCCATTTATAAAGCTAATGATATTGTTTTATCTTTTCAAAAAATGATGGCACATTGCATAGTCGTGCCTTATAAATAATGCAGATGGGCGCATACACTAACCTCCTTCAAACCTTTGTTTTCCAGTTTCCACACAGCAGATTTTATCATTCATTAATTGGCTTATGAAAATGGCTTGGAGGAAGCAGCTAAAGGCTGGTCTTGTGGTGATTGCGGTAGTTGTTTTGTCTTTGATGTTAGAGAGCAAAGTGGGCAGCATATTTAGCACTAGTTTTGGGCCTGCATGCCATTTTGAAGTGGGTGCAGAAGCAAGAAAGCTTCTGGATATGGAAGATGATTACCCTCCAGGAGATGATGCTCCTTCCCGGGACGATTATAATTATAGAAGGCAAGGTGATGTTCCAAGCCCTGGTGTGGGCCACTGAAAGTTGAATCAAAGCTGCATAGATATATTATATAATATATATATTCTCTTCCTTTCTTATACATAAAAGTATGTTATATGTTTTAATTTAATTTTTGGACAAATTATTTCTCTTCTTTAATTTCTTGAAGATATTTGATATGTCTGTTCTGTTTTAATTTATTTGTTTATACCTATATTTCTTTTAGTTTACAGTATAGTGGCCCTGATGTATATATGTATGAATATTTGTGTTACAAATTAATTGGTCCTGTGATGTATATATGTATGAATATTTGTTTTACAAATTAATAATTACAAATTAATAATTACAAATCTGCAGCACTGCAGTAGATGATGCGTTTTTATAAAGAAATTTTCTACTGTGTAAGAGAGCAGAATGATATTGGTGTAATAATTGGTAATTGGAATTAAATTTAAAAAAAAAAAAAAAGGAATAAATTGATGATGATTTTGGTTTGCTTTTTTTTGAGTGCTCGATTTTATTTTATTTTATTAAAAAAAAAAAGAATGTTGCAGCAGTGCCATGTTCTCCCCAACATAACAGTAGCATAAATTAGAAACAGAGAAGAAAACATAGAGGTGAGCTGTTGTAATTATGCATACTCGTACAATTTGAAAGTAGTTGCATATTTCCTTTTAAAAGTAAGTAACTCTTTCCGTTTTTATTGACAAACTATGAAATGCTTATCTCAACTATATAATAGAACTCAGTTACTAATAATCGTTATTATCAATTTATTATCACAATAAAGCAGAAACAAGATTTTGAAAACTGCTTTTATAAAATTTGAGTCCCACATTCTGGGCTTTCTCAGCATTTTGGGATGGGAATTGGGCTACCTTTGTTTTGACTAATTAAATGATGAATTGATTACAATTGACAAGGAGAGTCAAGGTGGCCTACACGCCCCAACTACACATATCCATAGCTCCAATTATATTTATGGGCTCTTGCAACTGGGAGTCTGAAAAGGGTGGTCCCTGGCCTGCAACTCCCAGTGGGCAGCTACCTCTCTATATTTATGACTTTTTGTTGTCTTCCTAACACACATTAACTTTAATGGTTTTTGACAACTAATATTTGTTGAAATTGCTGTATATATAACAAATTTTACACTATGCACATACTCATCTTCAATCTTCATCTCACCCCAATAATTTCCTTTTGAAATTGACATTCCTACTCCTGGGAAATCATGCCAATATGGAATGAATAAGTGTCCAGTCTAGTCTCACAATTTCAAAGCATCCCAATTACTAATTATTTGCAACATAGAAAAGCTCTTGCATTTGAACAAAATACTCAAGCACTAATTTCATCTCTTCCTCTAGACTCCCTATGACCATGAACCACGTTGTACACATGGCTGCTAGTCAATGCCTTCCACAATTGGTAATTGCTCTCTTTTATTCAACAAAGATTAGGTAAGTTGTTACAACTCTTCATAGAAGAACCAATTGAAGTTAGGTTTAGTGGTTGATATATACGAATACCAGTTACTACGCAAATTAAGCAACAATCACCAATTGGCAGCTTTTCAAGATAATGGTATTATTTTATAATTAAGCCGGCAAAACAACCACAATTATCATACTAATAAACTATAAATGCAATTAGAAAGAAAGTAAAAGTATATTCTTTATAATCTGGGTGATGCATCACAAGTGCCAAATAGAAAGCTGCATGTTCTTTATAATTTACCAGAACCTGCATGCATAATATTCCTTCTTTGTTTATGCTTTTGGGATACACATAAAAGATTGTAAAGATTTGAGTCCACTCGTACAATTATTTTAATACACGAAACCCCTACTTGCCCACTTGCAGTTCCATTTATCCTAAATTAGAAAATGAACAAATAAATAGGATATATTCTTCTTGCTTTGATAATGATATAGAACTATATTCACCTATATCTCAAGAAAACACTCTTTAGCAAATAAAACTATATTAAATATATTTATATAATNGCTCACACCCTATATATATATATATATATATATGGGGGCTTTGGTTCGATAAAAATGCATCCGAAAATCGGAATGGGGTATTCTCATTCCTGTTGTTTGATTGGAAGAAATAAATTATGGAATGAGAATTCTATTACCCCATGAAATTGGATTATCATTCCCTCGCTCCCATTAATCGATTTTGATTATGGACCAAAATCAAAATAAAAAACACATTTTCATAATTTTATTTTTGAAGATAAAATAAAATCTCATGTTAGTGTATCACGACAAAATCTATTTCATTTTCATCTCTCTTCTATATTCATCGCAATTTGCATCTCAAATACAAATATTTTCATTATAAATCTTAAATACATAATATTTGTTTTTTTTTTTTATATATGATATGTAAGTAAGCAAATTCTTTTTTTTTTTTTTTTATAGTTTTCACTTTTGAACCTACTCATATGATTGTCTTATGATGATAATTTATATTATTATTAACTTCAAAAGCTCATCTTCATTGCATCCAATACTCAGTAAAATTTAAATAAATTCTATATNTATATAATATGAACATATAATGTCTTTTACCTATAATATCTAAAGCTAAATAAATCTTTTAAAAAATAATAATATTTTTTAAAAATAATTTAGACGGAATAATTATTATTGACCACCCCTACATTTTTTTCTTTTTTCAATCACATGGGACGTTTATCATTTTTCTCTTCTCTCATCCTCTAGTTAAAAATTATGTTAGTTAACATCTATTAACCTCCATATTCCAATAAATTTACCATTTTACCATTATTAACACATAAAAAATAACTAATTTTTTAAAGACAATATTAAGTTAAAATGATCAAATTACCCTTGAAATAAATATCAATATGTGTTAATATTATCCAAAAAGGTAATTTTAATATGTGTTAAGGTAATTTGATAATTTAATTTAATATTATCTTTTAAAAATTAAGTCATTTTTTTATATANTGTTATTAAGGGGAAATTAGTAAATTTATTAAAATATAGAGATTAAAAGATATTAACTAACAGAATTTTTAACAGAAAGATTTAAGAATAGATTTTTTCAAAACTTAAGGACGAGAGAAGAGAAAAATAGCAAACGTCCTATATAAGTAAAAAAAGAAGAAAATATCAGGATTGTTAATGATAATTATTTAATTTAGACGATATAACTATTTAGTTTTAAAGTTATATAACTAAAAAATTATACCATAAAATAAATAAATAAATAAATAATGAAGTTATCAACTACAATAGGTAAATATACCTATTGGATTACCTAATGAATGAGAAAATATTTAAAAAAATTATGAAATATTATAAATTATTTTTTTGGAAAGGTGACTTTTGAAAAAAATATTAAATTTATAATTTTAATAATTTTCTAAAAAAAAATTTATATTTATGATAATAATGATATATATTATTATTTATTTTGATAGGGAGTAATTTAGAGAATTAATATTAANTGTTGATTTTAGGTCTCTATCATTCAAATAACTATATTAATTTTGATTCCAATTCGGAATCGGAGCTCAAACCAAACGGATTTATAAAGAAATAAAGTAATCGATTATAAAGTCCTGTCTTCCCGCTCATGTAAAGATAATTTATATGGAAATGTAAATATATGATCTCTATACGATTATTATTCTCTGGAGTCTTAACTTACTGAGCAACATTCGCCACCACTGTCGGTTGTTGTAGTAGCTCTAGGAACTCCATGTCTTGTCCATTTAACCTTCGAAACCAGACAAACTGTGCATTCTTCGCTGTCTTCACAATATTCCTGCACGTGGCTAACTTTGTTCAGTGCTAGTGCTACCATACCAATTATCTCAACACTCATCTTCACTTCAACACAATCTCATATTCCTCATATAGATCTGTGATGAAATCGCTTCATTGGTTTTGGTTGTGAGAAGATCAAGAAAATAACAGGAGCAGTTTCCAATGCTCAAAAGTGTACTATGGCGAGGTGAAGGTAATAATTTTTTACTCTTGTTTTTTTTGGGGATTTTGTCCCTGTCATTCATTCATTCATTCATTGAAGTGCTTTAAGTGTTGTGTAAGTATACACCATAATAAAGTTAAAGGGTGTCAGAGATATTTCTAGAATGAGCTGGATATGGAGAAGGGTCGGACGTCGCTATCTCTCAAGAAGCTAAACCTAATAACATGATGGAAGATGATGTAACCTGAACTGTGTTTAGCTAAAATGATAAGAAACACAATGTGGGTCACAAAGAGTAGGCCACTACCCACTCTAGCTTGTAAGAAAACAGAAAAAGCTAAAGCTTCTAATGTTGTGGAGCACTTTTGATAATGCGGAGAAGAAGAAAAATGCTTGTGCTTTCTACAATTCAAGTAAAGAGCATGTTCAGTTCTCTGTTCTCGTGGACTTTTTTTTTTATCATTCACATGATTCTGCATAAGGAAATATCAGTTAAAAATGTGATTTTGCTTTTAAAAAAATTATTTTTTTGTGCTACTTGCAAGCTAACTGCTAACCCATTTGTAGCACCTCACTATATTTATTCTTTTAGTTCCAAAAAGCTGGCTTTCAAGGTTTATCAAGCAAAAGATTGTAAAAAGGGTTGCTTCAGGGTCAGGTAGGTGAGTATTTGGAAAACAAGATTTGATTTTTCCTCAAAGGAATAATTAAAGTGAATGTGTTGGGTGTGGGGGAGAGAGAGAGAGATGGTGGGGCACGATTAACATGGTCCTTAACCTCGGTTTTAAATCCTTGGGCGCTTATGGGAGGTGGTGGAGGTGCCGTGGTGGTGATGGATGAAGGTCTTGTGACTGTAACTGTCGTTAAACCACGTGATGTGCCTTTTTTGCTGCCATAGCGAAAGATTCTCTTATTTTGTTCTCTTTTCACTTTGAAAAAGATGTCTTAACTTCTTTCTCATATGTGAATGTGAGTGTACATATGCTCAGTTCACTGTTATATTGTATTTTGCTGGCTGTTTTTATCTGTTCTTTTGTCTTTTATGGCTTAATGGAGTCCATGAGCTCAATGTTTTGTGTTAGACCTCTTGCTTGATTGAAGTGTAAGGATCGGTGAGATATCAATTTTTTTTCTCTTTCCAAGGAAGATTAGATAAGGGGAAAGAAAAAGAAAAGGATAAAATAGAAATATTGTAGGGAAATAAATGAGGGTCCTGGTACATTTATGTGATGTACCTGATAATTTTAATGTGGTTGAGCTTAAACGTTTCTGGATTTCAAGTTTTATCACTTGGCTTCGAGTTTTCTTTCTTATTCCTAAAATTTCTCAAAAAGATTTGCTCAGTTTTCCAGGAGTTTGGTGGGGATGTGATAGAGGTATGGATGGCATGTGGATATATTGGAGAGTGGGTGAATGTGGGCTGCTTTTATCTTCTCTATATGCGAGTATAAAGTAGGGATATATGCATGAGCCTTGGAATTTCATAGTTTGTCTTTTCAGTTTTTTTAAAAATTATCATCCATTTCTAGTGTTTTATCCAGGCTTCTATTGTTTACAGTGCAGATCTGCTGATAATTGTGTGCAGTAACAGAAATTGATTGTGAAAGTTAAGGAGCACTAACCATGGATCTTGAATATGGCAAGTGCTGGGATGATTCAAAGGTTAGTACATTTAGTTATTGAGGTGAATTCCTGGATCTGTATATTGTAAGTGCATATATGACGTACACATTTGAAGTTTGTGGTTGGTGTAGAAATCAGATTTTAATAAAGATGATATTAGGTGTACACTTATAACTTTGTTATATGTTATGGTTTTAGTGAAGCTGAATATTAAATTTCACTGCAGAAGGATTCTTGGAAGACAATATTGATTTTAGCTTATCAAAGCCTTGGTGTAGTATATGGGGACCTGGGCATTTCTCCATTGTATGTTTACAAGAGCACATTTGCTGAAGACATTCAACATTCAGACACGAATGAAGAAATTTATGGGGTTTTATCATTTGTCTTCTGGACCCTAACTTTAGTCCCCTTATTCAAGTATGTCTTTATTGTCCTTCGAGCTGATGACAATGGGGAGGGTAAGTGCCTACGTTACTTGAGCACTGCCTATTTTAACTAGTCATTGAACTGAAACCTTTTATGTATGAGTTTGCAGGTGGTACTTTTGCCTTGTATTCATTGATATGCAGGCATGCAAAAGTAAGCCTTCTTCCCAACGGACAGGCTGCTGATGAAGCACTCTCTACGTATAAATTGGAGCAACCCCTGGAGAAGAAGAGCAACTCAAGGGTTAAAATGTATCTTGAGAGGCACAAGTTCCTACACACTGCTCTACTTATCTTGGTTCTTCTGGGCACTTGTATGGTAATTGGAGATGGACTTCTTACTCCAGCAATTTCTGGTAAAATTTTATCCAGTAACACTTCAATTGGCAATTGCTTTCCCCCAGTTTTCCGACTAACATATTTTTGTTTTATTTTGCAGTTTTCTCTGCAGTTTCTGGTCTTGAGTTTTTCATGTCTAAGGAACATCACCAGTGTAAGTTTCTTTGCTTGCTATCTTATGTCTTGTTATACTATTTTAATTCGGTTTAATCTTGTAACTATGATTAAATGCTCATTCTACTCAGTTCATAGTATTGGAGCCTAACAGCAACAGAATGTCAATGTTGAGAATTAGTTACCTGATAATTTTCTTTGAGAAAATTATGTTTGAATGAACATAAATTTACTCTAAATGTAGAGGAAAGAGAGAGAAAGAGAACCAGGTGGTGTTAGAGTTGGACGGTTCATTTTGTTATTTGATTAGTAGCAAATTTTTGAACAATGATGAAAGTTATTATTCTCTTTTTGGTCATTGAAAGTAATACTGGATAGAAAGCTGTACCTGGCAATTGACTTAGCTAGAGAATGATTGGCCTTAGGTATAGGGACCAGCCAGGTTGCTCAAGTTGTAATCTGGAATTATCATATCTACTCCTCCCTTTATCCAGCTATTTCAGTTCACTGTTTTAGGGAATATGAGGGTTATATTTTACTAGTAAGGTGGGCAAGGAGATACTCCTTTCTTATGATTGATTACTCAAAATCTTGTTGTTGCTAATTCCTGGTGAATGAGCAGGGAGGAGAAGATCCATATATATACGTAATGGATATACATGCTGTGCTCGAAGAACAGATACACATAATATTTCTGATATTACAATTCTTTCCAGAGGAAAATAATTGTGTAGCAACTCCAATATTGACTTAAATGGTGGCATGTAGTTGAAGTCTAATTCATTTTCTGAATAAAATTTCAAGTTTCGTACTAAAGTATGATTAGTGGATCTTCATCTTCTGCTATTTTTAACTCACTCTGTGTCCTCATTTGCAGATGCGGTGATTCCAATTACTTGCTTCATCATAGTGTGTCTTTTTGCCCTTCAACACTATGGCACACATCGAGTTGGGTTCTTGTTTGCACCAGTCGTGTTGATATGGCTAATATGCATAAGTACCCTTGGGCTATATAATATATTGCATTGGAACCCACACATCTATCAAGCTCTTTCTCCATATTACATGTTCAAGTTCTTGAAGAAGACAAAGAAAAGCGGGTGGATGTCTTTGGGTGGAATATTATTGTGTATAACAGGTAAATATTGAAACTTGCATTTACAGTGACTTCCAATACAATGATAAGAATCTTTGTAAAAGAGTGTACCTGAGATCACATCGACAAGCCATTGGCACATCCCCCAATGTAACCTTTGCTGCATTAATGCATTGTACATATGCATTAGTCATGCGGAAGATTGGGCTAATATTAGCAAACATAGGAGTGGTCTATTTCCTATCTACATGTTAGGTAGGTTATAGGTTTCACATTGAAGTTAACCTCTTTTACAGTGCTTAGAGCTGTCAGTTGCTATTATTTGGTTGAAGAATTTAATAATTAGTCTTTGAGAATATATTTTGACCTAAAACTAATATCCAATATTTTACGCTCATACAATTCCTGTGTGTGATGTGTCCTACTGGCTTAAATCATCAGTGATAGTCCCACATTATCTTAATAAAAGAAGAATTCAAGTTAATTGGAATTTTTAACTGGTTACAAACTTGAGATTCAGTCTGTTCTATATTTACCACAAACCTTAGCCGCAGACCATCTTACAATCTGTTGTCCTGGAATGAAACCTATTGGGTATTTAAACAGGA
>JANKKB010002667.1:2015-20017 GCA_026225775.1 Bursera palmeri
AAAATCTTATCTACTTATAACAATTTGCATATAAATTTGACAAAAATAATAAAATAATTTGAAAAGTATCCACTCACAACTATTTAAATAATTTGAAATTCTTATTGAGAGGATGCAAAATAGGAAAAATTAAAATTTTCTCTACAAAATTATTTTTGAAAAAGAATTAATGTCTCTTATTCCTTAATTTTTAAGGATTACATTATATAAATATATTATGATAGCATCAAAACTCCATCCATGATAGATTGAATATGTTGTTGTCTTCTTCATGGCATTTCTCTCAATATATCTTCAATCAAGTGGCCAAATGCAGCAAAGGAAGATCCATCATCCATCAGTATGGCTATTCTGCTCTTTTGACCCTCATCTTTGGCCCTCTTCCTCACCTTATTATCACTGTCCATCACACAAGTTATGGCCCTTGTTATCTCATCTGCTAAGACCACCTCTCCACTAGTGTTTCTATAATCCAATTTCATCTCCACTGCCAATCCCAATTCTCTCACCATTTGAAAAGCATTTATCTGTTGTTCAGCATACATCGGCCATGTTACAATTGGAACACCGTACCACAAGCTTTCTAAGATGGAATTCCACCCACAGGGTGACACAAATCCTCCAATAGATCTATGAGCCAATACCTCCTTTTGTGGTGCCCATCCAGAAACCATTCCGATGTTCTTTGTTCTTTCCAAGAACCCATTTGGCAAGACCTCCCGGAGATCACTGGTGTAATCTGTAGGCCCTGCATATTTACCCTTTGGTGGTGGCTTATCTAAAGACCATAAAAACCTTTGCCCACTTTGTTCCAGCCCAACTACAATTTCTTGCACTTGGTCCTAACCAAAACTCCCCATGCTTCCAAAGCACAAGAAGATAACTGATGAAGGAGGTTGATCGTCAAGGCAATTCATGAGGCTATCTCGTTGCGCCCCGTCTGATTGTAGAGTCTGACCCTTAACGTCAATGACTGGTCCAACTGTGTAAACTGGCGGAACTGTGATATCACAATCATACAACAAAAAGTTAACTGCATGAGATTCCAGCTCCGCGTATGAGTTTACGACGATACCTTTGGTTTCTTTGAATCTCCTTGCATGGGTCAGCATTGAAGTGTACCCACCATACTTGTTGAATAAAAGTGAAGGCAAAACACTGGGAGGTACTGGGCTGACATAGCCAGGGATGACTGAATCATCTGTATCCGATTCTTCAAATTCTTTGCCAACCTGGTCGTGTCGAGCTGGTAGGTATAGCGTTAGACAAGAAAAGCTGCACTACAGGTGAAGAACAAATAAGAAGGAACACCAAGCTCTTTTGCTACATCTATCAGTTATCATGGATGTGCAAAAGAAATCAATTACCAATCCAGCAAGCGGAACTGAGTTGGAGTTTGACAACACGTGCTTGATAGTAGCGTCTCTAACGTAACATTTGTAACCATCTATAACATCAGTGAAATTTTTTTCTGAGGATTTAGGCAACTCTAGTAAAGTAAAGTCAATATGACGAAGATTGATAAACCTTATTCGTGTATGGGTGGCTGCAAGTGTTTCAATGTATGCAAGTATTCAACACGGCTAGAAGGTGGCCTCATGAGAAGAAGAGTTATCGTGAACGATCACCTCGATCTAAGAACCGGTTTGCGAACTCAATATTAGGTACTAGGTGGCCGAATCCCGGAGCAGGGATGAACACGAGCTCTGCAACTTTCTTCATCATTTGCGTGCATATCACTGGTGGTGAGAGCAATTCTTTCCTAGTTATAAATCTTATTTTCTGTATTAATTTTGTAGTGGTAGTTGTCGAATTGAAATTGAAGGACGGTACGTCCGATATATAAAACATAGTACAAAACAACAACCATTGACAAGGATTGATTTGTATAATAATAATAGGTTTATTGTGGACGGCAAAATTAGAACTTCTCTGATGCAACATCAAATTACTTGAAGTGCGTATCTAATATGTGTGTTACACGTATTGATTTGAGGATGCTGTCAAATACAAAGATTATATGTAAATTTTTCTTGAGGAAGGTTGGATAATATAACTAAGAGCAATACTACTCTTAACACAATATGTGTGCCCTTCCATAGTTTCAGATTTCTCATGCCGTTTGAGCTCAACGACTTGAGTGATTTCTTAGAAGCTCAAGGATGATGGAAGGGAATAAGCTAAAAAGTCAAATCTGAGTGAAAAGTGATAAAACCTAGGGGTGGTCAATGATATTGATTCGCGGTAAATATCATCGAAAGTAAGGGACATTATTGATATTTTTTAAACTGTGTGGAAGGTTGCTATTTTCATCAAAGATGAAGGAGCTTAAGGAAATTATCGGAATAAAATATTAGTAAATTCTTTTCGTTAAGGATAACGGAAAACCACAGCCTTAACTACCAACCAAGCATGGCTTTATGAGCCTGAATCCATCCTGAATCAACACTAGGAGGAAAATCCAAGGTGACTTTATGGCCTCCTCTGTTCCTCTTCCTCTGTCTCCAGCACCATCAACCACCACTCCTCCTACTCCACCTCACCATACACTTTCCTCTCCGCCCACCTCCCTCTCACCACCACTTCCCAAGCCCAAAACCCCCACCATCCGTTCACGCTTAAGCAAAATATGCCAAGAAGGCCAACCCCATTTGGCACGCCAATTGTTCGACACAATTTCCCGCCCTACAACCGTTCTTTGGAACACCATCATTATTGGCTTCATTTGCAATAACTTGCCACATGATGCCATTTTGTTCTATGCCCAGATGAAGAAATCCTCACCCCATACCAAATGTGATAACTATACTTACTCATCCGCCCTCAAAGCCTGCGCTGAAACGCGCAATTTGAGGGTAGGTAAAGTCGTGCATTGTCATTTCATTCGGTGTTTGTCAAACCCCAGTAGGATTGTGTATAACTCTCTCTTGAATATGTACTCAACGTGTTTAGGTTCAGTAGATGGTGAAATTGGTGGTCCTAATTATCATAATTTTGATTATTCCAAGTATGATTTAGTATGTAAAGTGTTTGATACGATGCGTAAGAGAAACGTTGTTGCATGGAATACTATGGTTTCGTGGTATGTAAAGACGGAGAGGTATACAGAAGCGGTTAGGCAATTTACACTGATGATGAGAATGGGAATTAGACCCAGTACCGTTAGTTTTGTTAATGTTTTCCCTGCTTTGTCGAGTTTGGAGGACTACAAGGGTGCTATTGTACTCTATGGTTTGCTTGTTAAATTGGGAAGTGAATACGTAAATGATCTGTTTGTTGTGAGTTCGGCCATATTCATATATGCTGAGCTTGGTTGTTTTGATTTTGCTAGGAAGATTTTTTATCGTTGTTTGGGAAGAAATACTGAGGTTTGGAACACTATGATTGGGGCATATGTACAGAATAATTCTCCCCTTGAAGCTATTGAGCTTTTTATTCAAGCTATGCAATCAGATGAAATCATTTTGGATAATGTGACATTTTTATCGGCTTTAAGTGCAGTTTCGCAGTTGCAGCAATTGGATTTAGCAAAACAGCTGCATGCCTATGCAATAAAGAATTTGGCAGCAATGCCAGTCATTGTTCTAAATGCAATTATTGTCATGTATTCAAGGTGCAGCTGCATCCATACGTCATTTAAAGTTTTTGATAAGATGCTGGAAAGAGATGTTGTTTCTTGGAACACAATGATTTCTGCTTTTGTGCAGAATGGGTTGGATGATGAAGGGTTGATGCTTGTGTATGAGATGCAAAAGCAACAATTTATGATTGATTCAGTGACTGCTACTGCTTTGCTTTCAGCAGCTTCAAATCTTCGAAACCAGGATATTGGAAGGCAGACCCATGCTTATCTTCTTAGGCATGGAATTCAATTTGAGGGAATGGAAAGTTATCTTATAGATATGTATGCAAAATCTGGTTTGATTAGAACTTCACGAGAAATTTTTCAGAAAAACCATAGTGGAGAGAGAGATCAAGCCACTTGGAATGCTATGATTGCTGGGTATACCCAAAATGGACTAATCGAGGAAGCTTTGATTACTTTCAGGCAGATGCTACAGCAGAGTGTAACTCCCAATGTTGTTACCATAGCATCAGTTCTCCCAGCTTGTAATCCAATGGGAAACATAGAATTGGGAAAGCAACTCCATGGATTTTCTATTCGCCATTTGTTGGATAGAAATGTCTTCGTGGGCACTGCTCTAGTTGACATGTATTCCAAGTCAGGGGCAATTTTTTATGCTGAAAATGTGTTTGCCAGAACACCTGAAAAAAATTCTGTTACATATACCACAATGATATTGGGTTATGGTCATAATGGGATGAGCGAGAGAGCTCTCTCTTTATTTCATTCAATGCAACAATTTGATATCAAACCTGATGCCGTTACCTTCGTAGCAGTGTTGTCAGCTTGCAGTTATGCTGGTTTGGTTGATGAAGGTCTTCAAATATTTGAGTTGATGGAGAGAGAATATCAAATTCAACCATCTACAGAGCACTATTGTTGTGTTGCTGATATGTTAGGAAGGGTCGGGAAGGTGGTTGAAGCATATGAGTTTGTTAAAGAATTAGGTGACAAGGGTAATGTGTTGGAAATTTGGGGTTCAGTTCTAGGTGCTTGCAGACTTCATGGACAATCTGAATTGGGAGAAGTTGTTGCCAAGAAGTTGCTTGAAATGGATGAAAGAAGCAACCCTACAGGCTATCATGTTTTGCTCTCAAACATCTATGCAGAAGAAGGAAGATGGAAAAATGTTGATAAAGTAAGGAAAGAGATGAGGGAAAGAGGGTTGAGAAAAGAGGTCGGATGTTCATGGATTGAGACTGCAGGTAATGTAAACCGTTTTGCGTCTAAGGATCAAGAGCATCCACAGAGTGATGAGATATATAAGATGTTGGAAGGATTAGCAATGGAAATGAAAGATGCTGGGCATAGGGCCAGTCAAAACTCCAATCTTGGTGTCATCACTCAGTTTGATGAATGACAAGGAATATGCCTTACAGATTTTGCAAATGGGGAATTAAAAACCACATCTACCAAATCGAAGACAGCTAACGCAGCAAATTGATTGGCGGGCGGATGGGTATTAGTTTGTCTTTGTTTTATGGTGAATTTCAACATTATGGTAGGTCTAAATGTCCGTTTGTCCAGACTGACGACAATTTGGATCTGAGCAGTGTTTCCACATGACACTGATTGCATGTTTACTGCCCAAGTCTTTTGACATGGTCTTTGGGGTTCAAGCAATAGAGTCAAATCAGAGTATGTTGGATAAGCTGCTCGGATTGATTCAAGTGGGTCTTTCTCATTGTTCAGGTTAGTTGCTTAAAAACTTATCTTAGACTTGATTAAGGTCAGCAACTCATAATTTAATTTTTGATAAAATGATCTCGCACTCTATGCCAAAGCATGAGCGATGGGGCTTTCTATATGGTGCATGAGTAGAGTATGTGAATTTTGTTGTTTTGTCTTGTTGAATGAATTTGTTTATTTGATTTTTTACATGGGGCTATCTTTTACAAAGTGGTAGTGTTTTAAACCTGTTCATAATTGTGTTTATCTGCTGTGATCTTTTCTTTTCTGTGATCAAAGTGTTTTCATCGTTGAAGTAGTAAAGTAGTCAAACTGGAATTTGGATTCAAATTCACCACTTCTCTTTTGGTGAAAAGTTGAAAGATATTGGAAAAGTGGCAATTATCAACCACCACCCCTACCTTTTGTTTAAATTTTACTCATATGAGACTTTTGTCTTTTTACTTTTTCATCATCCCTAAGTTTTCTAAAAATCTCTTCTAAGGTCCTTCAATTACATTTTCCGTTAATTAATAACATATGGAAGGGTAAATTGGTATTTGTGAGTTGTCTTCATATATTTCTAAATAGAAAAAAAAAAAAAAAAAAAAAAAAAAAACNTTTATAAATATAAAAAAAAAAAAAAAAAAAAAAAACCTCCCTTGTAGTTAGATATTATTACACTATCCTCCAACAGGTTTTATGAATCCTCACAAAACCCCCTACTAATGTAAGAGAGGTTTCTACCAATCATGGAAGCTAATCAATTCTTTAATGAACTCATGAGTAGTAAGTGTTATTTAGCATAGTTGTAAACTTGATATTTCAATAAAAAATATATTAGCAAGAGTTTTTGTGATGATTAAGATTAAACTTGGAGGTGATGCTGTAATAACGCCTAATCACCGAAAGTCCAGATTTTTTTTCTAAATAATTATATTATAAAATATTAATAATTTAGTATAGATAAAATATGAATAAATATGTAAATATTAAAATATATAAAAACCATCAAAACATAAGTTTTGAAAAATAATATTGTCAATAAAATATTATATAATAAGTAAAAAAAAAAATTCATTCACCATTTCTAAATATGAATAAAACACTAGTTGTATGTTGCAGTTCTTAATTGAGATGTTGGTATTTATTTCAAGGGAAATTTGGTCATTTAACTCAATTTTATCTTTTAGAAATTAGTTTTCTTTTTATATTTGTTAGTAAGAGTAAAATGATAAATTTTTTGAAATATGAAGGTCAATAAATGTTGACTAACTAAAATATAACTGAAGAACTTGAGAAAAGATTTTTTGAAAACTTAGGGACAGTAAAAAGGAAAAAGAGTGAAAGTCCCATATGAGTGAAATTTAAGTAAAAGGTAGGAGTGGTGATTGATAATTAGTCATTGGAAAAGTGGGTTTGAAAATCCATACGAAACATTCAGTGTCTAAACCGCTTGATATACAGGGTCATTGAGTTTCTTGCATTCTAAATTTCTAACCCTTTATTCTTAGAAATTTCTTGATTTTTCAGTTAGTAAAAGATGTCCATTTTCTTATCTTGTCTTGGAGTTTTTCATTAAGATAATTTAGTTGGAGAATTTTGATCAGGTAAATGAAAATAAATGAACTGCACTGGAACTTTTGAACAAATTTTGGATCTTTGCCAGAAATAAGTTTAACAAAAAAAAGAAAAAAGAAAAAGAAAAAAGAAACCGACCTAAATGTAAAAGGATTTTTTTTTCTTGATTAACCAGATTTAAAAATATTCGTTAAATAAACAAGAAAATAATTAATTTAGGTTTATGGCTTGTTCTTTTTTTCCTTAGAGTCATTTTGTAATATATTATTGAGTTGCTTTATCTATTCATGTTCTTCGGTTTCAGGATTTTAAGAGTCATTCATCATTCATAAACCCTTTTTCTGATAGTTAAGAGTTCCACTTGTAACAGGGAAAAATTATCTGGATTCTTGGCACTCTAGGAACCATGCTATGTGGGACTGGGAGCAAAAACTTGTACCATGTGCTTATCTGAAATTTCGGGCATGATCATGAGATCATGGAACAGCCAATAGGTTTGAATGGCAGGCTACGAATTGAACCTGAGGGATAAGATGACTGAGCCTTCAATCACGCAGAGCCATAGAACGAGGACTATATAATGTACGCTTTGTTGATTTTTGGGGAAATTTTAAAAAAGAATTAAAAAAAAAAGATCAAATTAGAGGCCGTTTAAAAAATAAATCAAGCGTTAAAAATTTGTATTCATGACCCATGCTTGATAAGTTGATAGATTGACACGATCTTTTATATTATCTGTTTACAATACTTGATAGCTTGAGACTTATCAATCTATTAGTCTTTAACGCTCAGGACATATTAGTTTGTGAGTAATAAAAATCGTATCAGTTTTTTTTAGCATGAGTAATGTCATCTAAATTTCTGATCCATTTTTTCAAATAGTCCCCTTAATTTGAGTCTATTTTCGTAATTTTTTTTATTTAATGACACTTCTATCACCCAACTATTATGCTTATATATTGCCCACTTTATTATATGGATTAATATATGGTTTAGATTTAATTTAATACTTGTCAGATTTGACAGCTTTAATATTTCGTAATCTAAAATGGTTTAGATTTAATTTAGTATTGGCCAATTGACTGCTTTAATATTTTGTATATTATTTCGTTTCGTATATCCTAAGTGCTGAACACATGGGAGATATATATATATATATCTACCTCTGTAAGCTCAGACCCCTAGAATCATTTCTTAATTACAATAAATAATTACAAAGAGGCCAAGCATTAGCTTTACTTGTACCAAATTTCAGATTTTATTATGATTAATCTTAATAAACAATATGCATGCACGTGTTACTCATCTCTTATACTTAAAAGTTAACATATTCCCGAAAAATCATTAGGTTGTGTTTCTTTTACACGAGGGCAGTATTGTATTTTTAGTTAGAAGATTATTTAAAATGCAAAAAATCATTTGACAGTGAAAGACGTTCTCTCGGGTTTTGGGAAGAAATGTGCAGGAGACAAAATGTGATTCCCGAAAATAGCCATAAAAAAAAAAAAGTTAACATATTCAACCAGAGCTTCTAACCTTCGGCTCCAGCTGTAACCAAGTTCTAATAAATAATAACACAATCTACACAACACAAATAAGAGCAACAAGAATGATACTCACCAAAAGCTCGCTCAAATCTTACAATGAAGCAAAAGAAGTTAAGGGGAAATCAACGGGGAAAACAAAGAGAACAAAAAAATGAGATCAGATCTCGATAATCGGGAAAGAGCTTGATGAACCACAAGTGGAGGCGAATCTCGTCGAACGATTGGAGCCAAGTGTCCTTGTAGATAAGGCGAAGGCAGGCAAGCGTAATCGCGTAGGACTTCGTGAGACTGGGAAGAACGGGGACGTAAATGAGCTTCTCTTGGAAAGCGACCAACAGTGCCATCCTCGTCACCATTATGCCTGCTACTCCGTACAATAAGGCATTCATGTACAACATCATCGTTGTTGCTTCTTTTTTGTTCTAAGCTCAAGTGACCTTCTTTGATTTATATTTTTTTTTTTGTATAATATCAAACCCTATCTTTATATTTTGATCTAATATTTTAGATAAAAAAATATATTTGACACTCCAATCAATTAGATCCATGAGATTTATTCAAAAATATCTTAAAAGAAATAAAGACTATTATACCGTTCTTCTATTACTTTTACTAAAGGACAATATCAAACACCACTCTCATGTTTTGACCTAATTTCAGACAGAAAATATATTTGATCTTTAATCAACTAAATCCCAAAGGTTTATAAAAAATCATCAACAAGTCATTTCCGTTAACTGACAGAGTAACAGAAGAGGAGAATAGACTACTAGACTTCTGATTAAGCCTAGCTCAAATACAACATGTTAAATACTTTGTAAAAATATTAAAATATCCTTAAAATATAATAAACATAAAAAAGCCTTGAAGTTCACATATAAACTTAAAAATTTTAATTTTACGCTTGATTAAAATTTCAAATTTGAAAGAAAAACACTAAAGTTATATACGACATTTGTATTATAAAAATAAAAATCAGATTTAAAATTTCATATACAATAGGTTTATCGAAATTTTATTTTCATAAAATTTTAAATTTAATTTTTATTTTTATATTACAAATGTTGCATATGATTTTTTGGGGATGAACCAGATGGGTTGGGTTAACATTGAGTTACGGTCGATAGTCGGGTTCATCCCATTTCATATTTAAATAATATATATTTTAAAGTTGGCTAACCAGTAAAGTAAACCAAATTGTAAAGAATAATAAAAAATATAATAATCAATATTAAAATAAAAATTTAACAACTAAATTATAGAAGCATATAATTTAATATGACAAGAATTATTTAATGCATGATTATCTTTCTCAGTTAGTTACTAGAATTGCTAAGCATACAATACAAGTATTTCTATATAACTAATTTTATCCAATTTTATTTGAAAAAATGATTAAAATTATAATAACAATTGATGTAATAATTATTTATTTAATAAAATCATTTTCTTTGGAAGTTGCATAGAATTAGAGTTGATGGTACCGACAAAATCATTTTTAATAAAATCATTTTTTTTGGAAGTTGCGTAAAATAAATTAGAGTTGATGGTACAGATGAATTGAATATTTAAAATCATTTTTTTGGGAAGTTTGCGTAAAATAAAATTAGAGTTGATGGTACAGATGAATTGAAAATTATTTTTAATTAAAGAAATTTTATATTGAAATTAAAATATTTTTTATTTATTCAACATTAATAAAATTGTGTCAGATGTAGCACGTGAATATGATAGCGCGATCTGATACATTATCTTCTTCGGGGTAAATATATAGACTCCAAAAATAATAATTCTTATCTTTTATATTAATAAAATAATATAGATATTTTAATATTAAAAAATATGAGCTCTTAATATATATAAATAAAAATTTTAATATTATTTAAAATATTAAAATAAAAATTTTTATATTATTTTATTTTATATTAATTTATTAATAACACGATGAAATTATTACTTATATCAAAGCTTGGGCGTCTATACATTTACCCCTATCTTCTTATATTGTCGTCTCTATAATCGCATGACATCCCATCCCAATTCATCCCGTAATTCACATTATTACCAATTTGTATAATGAAGAAATATGAGTTAGTGTTCGTCCCTGCACCGGGTCCCGGCCATGTTGTCGCCACGGTGCAGATTGCAAAGCTTCTGGTTGAACGTGATGACCGGGTTTCCATAACGATCATCGTCATGAACCTTCTTCAAGAAAAGTTTTCGATTCGTTCATTGAGTTCCAAAAGCCCCATGTCAAAGAAGCTGTCACTAACCTCACTCGCTCCTTGTCAACCTCTCCGGACTCGCCTAGACTCGCCTGCTTCGTTCTTGACATGTTCTGCACTACCATGATCGATATTGCCAACGACTTTGGGGTTCCTAGCTATGTTTTCTTTACGTCTGGTGCAGCTTTTCTTGGCCTCGTGTTTCACACGCAACTTCTTTACGATGAGCAGAACAAGCCCATCAATGAGTTCAAAGGCTCGGATACTGAGTTGGAAATACCGAGTCTTGTTAATGCATTTCCTGCTAGATTTCTGCCTTCTTTGTTTTTTGATAAAGAATGGGTTATGTTGTTCTGCGAACAGGCTAGGAGGTTTAGAACAGTGAAGGGCATTATTGTAAATTCATTTATTGAGCTGGAATCCTGTGCTTTCAAGTCCTTCTCTGATGGTCATGGGAAGTTCGGTGAAATCCCGCCCGTCTATCCAGTGGGACAAGTTTTGAACCTCAAGGGTGATAACTATGATGTTGGGTTGGATGGGTCCATGAGAAAATCAGAGATCATGGAATGGCTTAATGATCAACCGACATCTTCAGTGGTGTTTCTTTGCTTCGGGAGCAGGGGTAGCTTTGATGAGGATCAGGTGAGAGAGATAGCCTGTGGGCTGGAGCAGAGCGGATATCGGTTCTTGTGGTCCCTACGCCAGCCTCCACCGAAGGATAAGCTTGCCCTCCCAACTGAATACTGGAATCCAAGGGATGTCCTGCCGGAAGGATTTCTGGATCGGACGGCTAAGATTGGGAAGACAATAGGGTGGGCCCCGCAGGTGTGTGTGCTGGGCCACAAGGCAATTGGAGGGTTTGTGTCTCATTGTGGGTGGAATTCTATATTGGAGAGCGTATCGTATGGGGTCCCAGTTGCCGCGTGGCCGATCTACGGAGAGCAACAGTTCAATGCGTATCAGACGGTGAAAGAAGTGGGACTAGCAGTAGAGATTAAAATGGATTACAGGAACACTATATTGGATGAGAATCCGGTGTTAGTGACTGCAGGGGAGATAGAGAGAGGAATCAGGAATTAATGGAAGAGGATGGAAAGATCAGGAAGAGAACGAAGGAGATGAGTGAGAAGAGTAGAAGAGCGGTAATGGAGGGTGGATCTTCATTCTCGTCATTGGGTTGCTTTATTCACGATTTGATGGACGACATAGCATAAAGCTACTCCACTTCCCAGGCAATCCCCTTTTCTTTTAAAATAATATTTTTATTAAGTTTAAAACATGTGCAATAAACCTAGGCTTGAAAATAAAAATAAGAAATATATTATTATAATTTAAAATATAAAAATATTTATGAATTAACCAGTCCATTAGGCTTATTAATTCACAAAACCCAATTTGGTTTTAATAAATATATTTTTGTGTTAGAATGTGTATGTTTGAACTCTCTGAAAGATGAGGTGATAGTTTATCAAATCTCTTTATCTTTAACTTTAACCTTAACCTTGTGTTGTATATCTTTTGGCTTAGAAAAGTAACGCTTGTAGCGAAATGCAAGTGTGTAACTTCCTTACGTGTGTCATATCACTTCTATAACTAAAAGATGAATAACTCCTTTACGTGCAAGAGTAGTGTTTATGTGATATGTTTGATAATGATAGATATCATCCAAACTTTCTTTCTGTCTTTTTTTTTTTCTTATCAAGTGATTCACATTGCACTCCTTTCTATTTAAAGGGTCCCTCCAATGAAATTTTGAATGGCCTAAATTTTCCAACAATACTCTTAAATCTTAAAAAGAAATAAATCATACTTGAAGTAAGATAATCTTATTTAAATAGAAACGAAATTAGATTTCAATTACAAATAGGAAAATATTTTAATTAAATATTTAATTATGGAAGTATTGATTCAACTAGGAAATTGAATTATAAAATAATTATAATTTCTATATATTATAGGAATCTTGCATTGCTTAGAAAGTAATTGAAAGGAGCATAATAGCACTATATAAAAAAGAATCTAGTTCTCCAATTAAAATCATCATATTTTCTGAGAATTGAGAGATTTCTTCATAGTTGAAAGAAATATAGACGAGAGATTATATCAATCATTTAGGGATTATTCTAGTAAATTAGAATTGAGAGATTAGTTTTACTATTATTACTATGATTGATTGTGCTTTTTCTTATAATTACCAATTTCGATTAAGTTAATCGTAATTTACTTTGTCGTCGTCAACCTGGAATTTCAACACCTTTAACCTGGAATTTCAACACCTTTATCGCATGACATCTCTTTAGGTTAAAAACAATTGGAATTGCTTATTTCTTTCTTTCTCTTCTATCTAAAAATCTAGAAAACGTGTTGAACTAAGTTAATTAATTCTAAAGAATACATACATACATACATATCTATATATAAAGGAATGTCACCAAGCAATTACAATATTTTTGAATTTTTACTATTAACTTTGANCTTAAAAAGAAATAAATCATACTTGAAGTAAGATAATCTTATTTAAATAGAAACGAAATTAGATTTCAATTACAAATAAAAAAATATTTTAATTAAATATTTAATTAAGAAAGTATTGGTTCAACTAGGAAATTGAATTATAAAATAATTATAATTTCTATATATTATATGAATCTTACATTGCTTAGAAAGTAATTGAAAGGAACATAATAGTACTATATAAAAAAGAATCTAGTTCTCCATCTAAGATCATCATATTTTCTGAGAATTGAGAGATTTCTTCGTAGTTGAAAGAAATATAGACGAAAGATTATATCAATCATTTAGGGATTGTTCTAGTAAATTAGAATTGAGATATTAGTTTTACTATTATTACTATGATTGATTGTGCTTTTTCTTGTAATTACCGATTTCGATTAAGTTAATCGTAATTTACTTTGTCGTCGTCAACCTGGAATTTCAACACCTTTATCGCATGATATCTCTTTAGGTTAAAAACAATTGGAGTTGCTTATTTCTTTCTCTCTCTATCTAAAAATCTAGAAAACGTGTTGAACTAAGTTAATTAATTCTAAAGAATACATACATACATATCTATATATAAAGGAATGTCACCAAGCAATTACAATATTTTTGAATTTTTACTATTAACTTTGANACATAATTTTTTATATTTGAAAAATTAATGCTTGATAATTATGAAGATGATCTTCTCTTTTTTTAATTTCTAAATATCAGGTGATTGGGATTGCAGGCTTGAATATATCATGTTACTACTTTAAATGGCTTTCATGGGTTTTTTCCATGTTATTAAACAATTGGAGAATGCGTATTTCTTTCTTTCTGAAGTAGAAAACGTGGCCAACTAAATTATTTCCGGAATATATTAGTACTTTTGTTTGGAAACCATGGTGGTCAATTGGTTTATGATCATTTATCAATTTTGTTTTGTTTTTTAATCAAATATATTGTNAACATTACTTTCATTTATGAACTCAGGACTCAGCATTATTATTTTTTTTTTTTCTAGTTAAGTTGAATTCCAGATATTTCCAACCGTAATTCAAACATAAACGCCAAGGTCGAGGGATCCAAGAATTGATTTCTTAATGCAATAATCAATCAAAGAAAAGTAAAGATGGAATAAGCATTTGATGATCTATTAACTTGATGACTAATTCCAAAGTTGTTTTGACTATAAATCTCGATGACAACATGCATGGACATCATTTGGTATTGACCAGCTTAATTGGCCTGACACAAGCTTCTAGGCTTAGCGAGTCTCTTCTTCCCCTTGGACATGGCCGCGTAAAACGTGTGAACATAAATAAAAACACTTCTCTTTCCTACAACATACATCAACATCAAATATTTGCAGACAAAAATATAAAACATATATACCTGTCTTTGTCTCGATTGGGATGTTTGGTTTATGTTTTAATTAGCCTTCTTAATGTTGGGTTTAGCTATGTTTAAGGTAAAGTAAGTGTAAGTAAGAGTAATAATAAATTATCCATTGAATTTCTAGTAATAAAGAAAATCTTACCTCTTGCTAGCCAAGCCACGGGTTACTGCTACATATGAAAGCAATGACATCATCTCGATCGACCTCTTTGATGTCTATTATATATTTTCCTTTTAACTTACGAGTTACAAGAAAAAAGTTCAGAAAACCATTGAATCTCAATCATATCCATCCAAAGCTAGCATAATGAAGAAAGCCGAGCTTGTGTTCGTCCCTTCACCAGGTGCCGGCCACCTTTTCTCTATGGTNGGAAATCGCAAAGCTTCTGGTTGAACGTGATGATCGTCTTTCCATCACACTCCTTGTCATGAAGCTTCCATCCGATTCTAAAGCTGGCCCTTCTACCGAATCCCTCTCTGCCTCCATCGCCACCAAACGTATCAACTTCATTCACCTCCCTCATGACTCCTTTTCTGAAGACAATCGCAGAAAGTTCTTCACTTCCTTCATTGAATCCCATAAACCCCACGTCAAGGAAGCTGTCACTAACCTCACTAACACCTTCTCAGCCTCTCATGACTCACCAAGACTTTCCGGCTTCGTTCTTGACATGTTCTGCACTAGCATGATTGATATTGCCAACGAGTTTGGGGTTCCCAGCTATGTTTTCTTTACGTCGGGTGCAGCTTTTCTTGGCCTCATGCTTCATGCACAGGCTCTTTACGACGAGCAGAACAAGTCCACCACTGAGTTCAAAGACTCAGATACTGAGTTGCCAATTCCGAGTCTTGTTAACCCACTTCCTACTAAGGTTTTGCCTTCTGTCTTCTTGGAAAAGGATTGGTTCATGGCTATCTGTGACCAAGCAAGGAGGATTAGATCAGTGAAGGGTATTATGGTAAATTCGTTTCTAGAGCTGGAATTGCCTGCGGTCAAATACTTATCTGATGAGAAGACTAAAAATAGAATGCCACCTGTATACCCAGTGGGACCCATTCTGAACCTCAAGGGTGGTGATAATAGTGATCATGGGTCAGGTGGGTCAACAACAAAGTCAGAGATCAAGGAGTGGCTTGATGATCAACCGCCATCATCGGTAGTGTTCCTCTGCTTCGGGAGTATGGGAAGCTTTGGTGAGGATCAGGTGAAAGAGATAGCCCGTGCGTTAGAGGAGAGTGGACATCGGTTCTTGTGGTCCCTACGCCAGCCTCCACCGAAGGATCAGATGGCTCTCCCGAGCGATTACGCAAATCCAAGGGATGTACTACCGGAAGGATTCTTGGATCGGACGGCTAAGATTGGGAAGATAATCGGGTGGGCTCCGCAGGTCTCGGTTCTGGCCCACAAGTCAATCGGAGGGTTCGTATCACACTGTGGGTGGAATTCTACTCTGGAGAGCATATGGTTTGGAGTTCCAATGGCCACGTGGCCAATGTACGCAGAGCAACAGTTCAATGCCTTTCAGCTGGTGGAGGAGTTACGATTAGCTGCGGAGATTAAAATGGATTATAGAAAAGGCTTTCAAGGTGAGAATCAGATGATAGTAAGTGCAGAGGAGATAGAGAGAGGAATCAGGAAATTAATGGAAGGTGACGGAGAGATCAGGAAGAGAACAAAGGAGATGAGCGAAAAGAGTAGAAGAGCCTTGATGGACGGTGGATCTTCCTCTTGTTCTTTGGGTTGTTTTATTGATGATGTGATGGACAACATGCCGTAACGCTACTTACTACTGTAGTGTGGGCACCTCCACTTATAGCATTCTTCCCTCTTTTTTTCTTTTGTTTTTCTATCTCTTAACGGTGTTCTGTTTCATCACGCTGTCTGTACTCGAAACATGTCACGTGTACTTCACTGCAGTAAAGTAGATTCTTAATACTTTAAAGAATTATCGCGAAGTGTGTATACTGATTTAATTTTATATATTATTTAATAATTATCTCAATTATTAAATTATATATATAAATATATTTTTAATTATGATGTACTAGTGAGTCAATAGAACTAAATAAATTTTTTTAATTTTTTTTAGATTTAAAATTACCTGGACAAACCTTGAGGGTTTTTTTTTTTTTTCTTATTTTTCATTTATTTGTAAGTAAATTTGACAGAAAGTAATTTTGTTACACGAGAGTTGATGAGCCAAAATGTCAAAAAGGTACAAACGAAAGTAACAAAATATTCCACATCAAATCTTGGATTCGCATCAGTTTGGAGGCATTTGGGAGCATCCGGTCCCAATACGGCAGCTGAAGAGTAAGGAATTTAGACAAAAATTTAAGAGAATTTTGTTAAAAAAAAAAAAAAAAAAAAAATTGGAGATGACTGCTACATCCGGCGCACCCCAAACAGAGCCATCTTTGTGGGACCTGATCAACGGTTAGTGGCGTTGGACAGAATGCGATGAGCGCATGAAGATGGACTATTATTTCTGTCCACAACAGTTATGGGATATTTTTATCTATGGATACTAAAAAAATTGAAAAACTCTATCCACGTCCAACTGAATTTAAAACTAATAATAATCCTTTAATATTGACTTTCGTTACTTATATTTAACAATATTATAATATAAACGATACTACAGTATAAACTTTAAATAATTACATACCATTCTCTAATATACTAAAAAATTATAAATTAATCCTTTGATTATAAAGTGACATAAAAACTCTTATTTTTTAAAATCCTTTTGAAATTAATTAATATTATAAGAGTATTATTGATATTTATTTTTTAAAATAATATCAAATATTTAAAAATAAATAAAAATATTATAAGACTTTACAAAAAATAAAATAAACTTCATTTACTGAATAATATTCATGAACAATTCATAAATATTATTTAATAAATTATTTAAATTTATAAATATTATTTAGTAAATTATTTAAATTTATAAATTTTATTTAGTAAATTATTTAAATTTATAAATATTATTTAGTAAATTATTTAAATTGATAAATATTATTTAATAAATTAATAAATATTATTTAGTAAATAAAATATTTTTTGTTATTTTTTTGAAAAGTCTTATAATATTTTTATTTATTTTTAAATATTTTATATTATTTTAATAAATAAAATATCAATATTACTCCTATAATATTAATTAATTTTAAAGGATTTTAAAAAATAGAAGTTTTTATCTTACTTTACAATTAAGGGATGAATTTATAATTTTTGAGTATATCAAAGGGTGTTATGTAATTATTTAGAGTTTATACTGTAACACCGTTAAATATAACTAATAGAGTTATAGTATTGGAGGGGTCATTGTTAGTTTTAGATTCAGTTGAGACGTGGATAAAGACTTTTAAATTTTTTCAGGGTCCAGATGAAATATCTCCAAAAATTATTAGAGGCACATGACTTATGAAAGACCATATTACAATGTTGCATGTACTTCATGAACACCT
>JANKKB010002671.1:0-38056 GCA_026225775.1 Bursera palmeri
CGATCTGCCGGTTTTGTCCGATTTCCCTCTCACCGCCGGCACGTGTCTTCTCCCCTGCCTCCGGTGAGTCTGGTAGTGGTCTTGGTTTGCCACGCTCGGCCTTCTTTCGCCGCCGTGTCCTCCGCCTGCAACTGGGACGCGTTGTGTTCCCGGCAGGTTGAACAATTACGGGAGATTGATAAAATTGGAAGGGGTATAATTACGTTTCTAACCTTTTTTAATTAAAATTATTTAACGTCTGTTATATATTTGGGGGGTTAATGTTAGTTTACTATAACTATGGGGTTACATGTTTTTCATGAATGTAATTGGGGGCTTAGTGTAAATTTCCCAATAATAAATAGTAATTTAGTAAAATTGGATTCTAGTCTCCGTTTGCTACGGTTGTGGTGTCCATTGCCGTCAGTCTCTCCCCTCGATCTGAGATGAGAAGCTAGTATTACTATTAGTACATAAAATATAAATTTATATTTTACATACTAGTTATGGTTAGTAGCGAGTGATTAATTGTTGTTATCATTATTATTATAATTTGTTTTGGGCTTCTCATAGTCATCCTCACCTCATCCCACCTTACGAGAACGAGAAAGGAAGAGAAGGAGAAAAGGGAAAAGAACGGGAAGGGTTTCACCGTATCATTGTTTTTATATTTGATTCATTCGATCTGAATCAATCTCCTCCCCTCCCTGTCGGATCCCTACATCATATCTTTTCGAATCAAATCCACTCTGATTTGAATTTGATGATGGCTTCCAATCAACAAGGCGGTGGTGGCGGCGGCGGCGGTGGCGGTGGTGGAGGATTTGACGTTAACAAGCTATTAAAGCCGACTTCAAATCCTATGAACTTGATTCCAAACTCTTCAAATCTAACAACTTCACCATCATTCCCGACTCCGTCTTCACCTTCACCCTCACCATATCTAACTCCTTCTTCCTCTTATCCTCCTCCAACCGGTCCTTATCCTCCTTTCCACTTTTACCCTTATCCACCTCCACCTCCTCAACAACACTTTGCTCTTCACCACCAACACCAACAACAAAACATTAACAATAGGCCTCCTCAAATCTCCTATCCTCAGCCCATTCCTCAATCCAACCCTAACCCTAATTCCTCCTCTTCTTCTTCTTCTACTGCTGCTGCTACTTCTACTTCTAGTAGCAATCTTCTCAAGGCCTTCTTTGGCAATCAAAATCATAATCAAAACCTTTCACCTACCCTCCCTCCTCCTGATTCAACCATTGCTATTCCTTCTGCTCCGCCTGTCAGATTGCGCAGCAGCAAGCTCCCCAAAGGAAGGCATTTGATTGGCTCTCATGTCGCTTATGATATCGATGTTCGGTTGGAAGGTGAAGTCCAGCCTCAGCTTGAAGTTACTCCTATTACTAAGTATGCATCCGATCCTGGACTTGTTCTTGGTCGTCAGATTGCTGTTAATAGGAATTACATTTGCTATGGTCTCAAGCTTGCCAACATTCGCATACTTAATATTATTACTGCTTTGAGATCCTTGCTTCGTGGCCACAATCAGGTGCCTTTCTTTATACTTGTGTCAATTCCATTTTATCCCATCTTACGTTGCTTATTTTCTTTATTTCTTACTATGTAGAGAGTAACAGATATGGCTTTTTTCGCTGAGGATGTTCATCTTTTGGCTAGGTATCTCTTTGCTTACCACTTTTTATATCATCCATTACTTATTTTGCTGTATGTTCAAATATGCTAACTTAGCCCTTTTGTGTAGTGCAAGTGTTGATGGACGGTTTTTCATATGGAACATTACTGAAGGCCCAGATGAGGAAGAAAAGCCTCAAATTTTGGGTAAAATTGTAGTTGCAATTCAGATATCGGCAGAGGGGGATTCGCTCCATCCACGAGTTTGCTGGCATCCTCACAAACAAGTAATATTACCTTTTTTTTTTTTTTTTTCCAAAAGAGAAAAAAAAATGAGATATATCTATATATATATAGATTGTTTTACAATATTGGTTTATGTTTAAAGACTTTTTTTTTAATTAATTAATTTTTTTTTTAATTTGGGGTGTAGTTTTGGATTACAGTTGTTGCTGTTAATTGTCTTTATCTTTTCTACATTGGTCTGCAGGAAATTTTGATGGTTTCAATTGGAAATCGCATACTGAAGATTGATAGCAATAGAGTTGGGAAAGGCGAATGGTTTTCAGGGGAGGAGCCTCTTAAGTGTCCTGTTGATGAGCTGATTAATGGGGTTTATTCTGTTGGTAAACATGATGGTGAAATTACGGAGTTGTCAATGTGCCAATGGCTGACCACCCGCTTAGCTTCAGCATCAGTTGATGGCACGGTTTGTGTTTTCATTTTTTTTCCTTACTGGCTTTAGGTCAGGCCATCTTGTTTATCTTTTTATTAGAATAGTTGCTTCTCAAATTACCTGTTCTTAGAAGTGGGAGGCCAAATGCTTTTCCTTAACCTTATGATCCCTATGCTGCATGTTACTTACAGCTAGCTATGAGAAGAGAGGGAAAGTAACTTATGTGGAAGTTCGAAATTAATTAATACTTTCTTTCAAGGTTACTTGTTCTGTTGTAATATTAAATGATCAACATGTGCTAATAGAGTGAATGTTTAAGAAATGAGAAACACTTCAGTATTGGGGCACTTGCCCCATCTAGGTGGTCTTTTTTACTGTTCTTATTTTTATTTTTTTATCCTTTGATTTGAATGGTGATATGAGTAATGAACCTTTTTATTATGCCAGTGCTATTGTTGTTTGAAGCCTTTTGGCTTAGATGGTGAACGTTTTAAGTCTAGCCTACTTTGCCAGTCAATTTTCATGAGGTGTGGTATTGGTGCATGAGCTAGCAATTTTATGCTAGTACTTATAAAACATTCATCTCTTGGAACAGGTGAAGATTTGGGATGACCGTAAGGCGACACCACTTGCAATTTTGAGACCATATGATGGTCAACCTGTTAATTCTGTGACATTCTTGGTTGGTCCTCATCCGCAGCATATTGTGCTTATCACAGGGGTAGGCTCCTTGTTTTTTTTTTTTTAAAGGAAAATATTGTGTTTAATCAGCTAAACTTTGAGGTGATTAGATGAATTCTTATGCAATTTATCCTGCAATTTGCTTTTGGTCAAGTGGATAATATCTTAACATGTTGGTTGTTGTCAACCTTCAAAGACAATTTTTGCATTTCACATATGTTTTCTGCATCTCCTCTTTTCAATTTTCTTATGGGTGTTTGCCCTTGGTTGTTTTGTTAAAGACTTAGTTGACATTGCTTGTTTGTAGGGACCCTTGAACCGGGAAGTGAAGATATGGGCCTCGGCAGAGGAGGAGGGTTGGTTGTTGCCTAGTGAAGTTGAATCATGGAAGTGTACTCAGACTTTGGACTTAAAAAGTTCTGCTGAACCCAGGATTGAGGATGCATTCTTTAATCAAGTTGTAGCGCTGAACCGTGCAGGGTTGTTTCTATTAGCGAATGCCAAGAAGAATGCTATTTATGCTGTACATATAGATTATGGGCCAAATCCGGCCTCAACCCGCATGGACTACATAGCTGAGTTTACTGTTACAATGCCTATTTTGAGTCTAACTGGAACAAGTGACAGTTCTACAGATGGAGAACATATTGTACAGGTTTACTGTGTCCAAACACAGGCTATTCAGCAGTATGCGTTGGACTTGTCTCAGTGCCTGCCACCACCTTTGGAGAACACTGAGTTGGAGAAAACAGACTCCAACTTCGCTCGTGCTTTCGATGCTGGTAATTCTGATGGTTCATCTATTCTGGAATCATCTCATGGAAGTAAATCTGCTGACATGCCTGTGAGTACCACAACTTTGATACCACCTTTACTTTCAAGCAGCACCGAGAGTATCCCTGTAACCAGCCGTCCTGAAAGTTTGCCTTCAGAAGTTACTAGTTTGCCAGATAACTCTTTAAGTATGGAAATTAAGCCAACCACTTTGCCATCACATAGTAATGCTGAAAATATCCACACTGCATCTCCTCCTCCTTTAAGTCCAAGGTTATCTCGTAAATCATCTGGTTTTAGAAGCCCATCCAATAGCTTTGAGCCTTGTCCACCATCCAATGAACTTGGTGGTGACCAATCCGTTGTTGATTATACGGTTGATCATAGAGCAAATACTGCCAAGGAAAAAACAGCTGATGTGTCTTCATCAGCTGACAGTTTGTGGAAGGGTGATAGAAATGTTTCTCAAAATGATATTTCTATGGTTCCTGATCCTCCTGTAGTGTTTAAACACCCGACCCATCTGGTAACTCCATCAGAAATTTTATCTACAGTTGCCTCATCCTCTGAAAATTCTCAATTTGGTCAGCGCATGAACGTAGGAGAGGCAAAGGTTCAAGATGTAGTTGTCAACAATGATGGTGAAGGCATTGAGGTGGAGGTTAAAGTTGTTGGTGAGGCAGGAAATGCCCAAAATAATGAGTATAACTGTTCTAGGGAATCCCATGTTTCTGTTGCAGAGAAGAAAGAGAAATCCTTTTATTCCCAGGCCTCGGATCTGAGCATTCAGATGGCTAGAGATTGTTGTGTAGGAACTTATAATGTGGAAGGAGTTCGGCAGGTTAGTGATGTCGGTATTTCTGAGACACCAGATAGACCTTCTGACAACAGAGAGGTTGAAGAACAAGACCTGCCAAAAGATGCACCTGCAAAGGCTGGTGCATCAGGAGCTGCCATGGCAATTCGGCAATCCCCTGCCCCAGCTACTAAAGGGAAAAAACAAAAGGGGAAGACTTCTCAAATATCTGGTACGTCTTCCCCTTCCCCTAGTCCTTATAACTCCACTGACTCCTCTAATGAACCAGCTTGCAGTTCTGGTGCTCCTTCCACTGATGCTACTTTGTCTCAGTTGTTAACCATGCAAGATATGATTGAGCAGGTGATTCTTTTGAATTTTTGAAGTAAAGATTTCATCTTTAAACTCGTTTTAGTCTTATGTTGTTTTATTGACTACCTTAAGTCCAATTTTGACCAACACCAGTTTTTTGCTAGAATTTTTATTTTTATTATTATTTTTTTTTTTAAAGAAAAAAGCCCTGTTTTTCTAATGTGATGGGTCAGTAGTTCCTCTTGTTTATCAGCTTAAGTGTGTTTCACTCTTAACTTGTCAATTTGCTTTACATCCGGGAAAGATCATTGAGCAGAAACCATGCATTTGTGTATTGAAGTTGTCAAATCGCTTTGTTTTCATTATTAGTCTAGGGCCTGAAAACAAATTAACCTGTAATGCAACTTTAGATTTAGTTGGTCCATTATCTTCTATCCTATATTTATTCTTGAGCATAGTTCTTTAGATGGGATCTACATGTGCATTGTGGTATTTATGGAAAAAAAAATAAAAAATAAAAACTCCTTGTAAACACAGATAAATTCTAATGGATACAAATTGAAGCAAGAGAACGTAGGTCGATAGGAATCATGTGTAGTTTCCGGTTTTAGTGATAGTAAGGTAATATATTTCAGTGGAAAATGGATTTGCACAGACCAATGGCTTTTCTTAACTATTATTAGTAGTCAATGATGTCACCATTTTTAACGGAACACTTCTTCGACCAGAAAATGTTGAAAGTAAAAACTCTCTTCTTCTCACCCTGCTTTTTAAATTCTTAAATTGTGTTAGAAGTTTGGACATTGATATGTCGTCTAAAATTTTGGGTGGTTATTTTACTCTGAGACTAATGATTTTATTGTCTCTTTCAGTTGATGAACATGCAAAAAGAAATGCAGAAGCAAATGAATGCGGTGGTTTCTGCCCCAGTTACCAAAGAAGGTAAAAGACTGGAGGCATCCTTGGGCCGGAGCATTGAGAAAGTTGTTAAGGCTCACATGGATGCTTTGTGGGCTCGTGTCCAAGAAGAGAATGCTAAACATGAGAAGTTAGAACGAGATCGTATGCAACAGATAACAAATTTGATCACCAATTCTATAAGCAAGGACTTGCCAGCTATGTTTGAGAAGACCTTAAAGAAAGAAGTAGCAGTAGTTGGGTCAGCTGTGGCTCGTGCAATTTCTCCAACTCTGGAGAAAAGCATTTCTTCAGCTATTACAGATTCATTCCAGGTTATAATGTGAAAGCTTATTACATCTGACTTCTATTTTTTTTTATTAGCCAGAGTCCATTATGAATGGAGCCTTGAGAGGAAACATAATAGTTAACAAATGATGGAAATGAGAGGAGTGCATGTCACTTTGTTTGAAGTCTTGTCCTCCACCTCATGAGAATGTTATGTTTCCATAAAATTAAACCGTAGAACAGCTTGCCTTGCCTTCTTCTGATGGTTTCTTTCTACATGATAGTTTTGCAGTTTCAAGTGCTTTCTAGAATAGCATAGGGACATTCAATCTCTCTTGGGAACTTAAACTTTGCTTAATTTGCAGAGAAAACTTTTCTCAATGGTTTTAAATTTCTTGCAGAAAGGAGTGAGTGAAAAAGCAGTAAGTCAACTAGAGAAATCAGTGAGTTCAAAACTGGAAGCTACAGTGGCTAGGCAAATTCAAGCACAATTTCAAACTTCTGGCAAGCAAGCTCTTCAGGTAATGTGAGGTTTATGTTCATTGCATGTCTATTAAATACTTGTGTGAGTTATTATTTCTTTTTGCTAAATCATTCGATTGAACTTTCTTTGCCTGATAATACAAATGCTCTTTACTCCTAGATGTCTAAAATACTTGGAAAATTAATATGTTTACTCATGTAGTTCTGTGATGGGATGTGTATTTTCATTAATGAAGTGTAACTGAAACACGTCCAGTCAAGTTTGTATATAGAGATAAAGTACAAGTTTATACAGAAGATAATTGTTCAGAGATTCTAGGGTCTTACTCGTAAGTAAAATTGTCTGTAATTGGCAGTGCGCAATTGTTAAATGTGAAACATGATTATCTTTAGTGTCAGCTACCATGAAAGATTCTTACTGCTATAAATAGATAGGATCATAGTGTTTCCAGTCTTTGAGGTGTGCACTTTTGACCGCTCTATGGATGGCCAGGAGTGTTTTGTCAGATTTAGAATGTGGAAATAAAGATTGGTCCTTCTGTCCCTGGATCATTCTCTTGCTAGTCATGACTTAGATTGCATGTCTTTAATGCTTTTGGTAATTCTGTTGTCGACTAGTGCTTTTGCATTGAGCATGCAATTTTTTGTTCAAGAGTAGAGTCCAGTTCTGGTGCATGTGTGAAAGATCTTTCACAGCCTGATTTATGGTATGATATTGACTTTTTGAGTTAACAGCCAAATCAGATACTGAATCTACTAAAGTCAATCTGACATCAGTGCAGTTTTATTTGTCTCATTTGGAACTCTTGAATGAAGCCTTACTCATCTATTTTTCCTTTGTATTGTTGATTTGCTATTATATTTTGGATTACTTGAACTGTCTTGAGGGTTTTGTTTCTTTGTGGTACAAAATATTATTCAACTTCTTTTGGACATAGGTTGGGTTAGGAATTTTAGGGATTCAAATTCTTTTTTGGACGTAGCCCCCGGTTTAGAAGTCAATGAATAAGGGGAGGTCAAGATATTTCTGATTATATATTAATAATAACAATGATAATAATAATAATAGTATTAATATTAATACAACTATTATGGAAGTTAATTATTATTATTATTATATCCTTTTCTGAATGGATCTTGAATATGGAATTTACTTGCAGGATGCTTTACGTTCTAGTTTGGAATCTTCAATTATTCCAGCATTTGAGATGTCATGCAAAGCTATGTTTGAGCAAATTGATTCCACATTTCAGAAAGGTCTTATCAAACATACAACTACTGTTCAACAGCAGTTTGAGACTTCACATTCTCCGTTGGCCATTGCTTTGAGGGTATGTTTTATCTTATTATTTTGTGAAATTGATTGTTAAATATTCATGTCAGCGCTTTTATAAGTTAGACATGGCAATTAACTTAATTGAAATTACTTTTCTATGTTATGAAAATTGTTTTATTTTTTTTTTTTTTAACTGTATATGGTCTTGTTATAATATAAAAAATTTAAAGTATCTGTTGGTCGTGGTTGTTATATAAATGCTTTTGCATTTGAAAACCTCATAATTACGCTGTGCTTCATTCCTGGTGAAAAGTTTGTTATGTAGGCATGTGAAGAGTTGAAATCAGAATTTTGGTGGTTCATTTTGATGTATACTTTCTGGCATTGGCAACATGAACCGTATTCTTGTGCATGCTGTTCCATGATCATTGAATGTTTTTTATTTTTCTTGTTATTAGTGAATTCCTAACATATAAGGCTTTGGGGGATGTTACTAGTTAAGATATAGGACCTTTTCTATTCAAAAAACTTAGGGAAGGAGACTGTCTCTTTTAGTCATAATCATCATGCACAGAATGTGATCCAGAATCCAGTTACCTTGCTTCTATTTTGCCTGATGTATCTTCTAAATGTAGGTTGTTTCTCCTCTGTTTTGATTTTTATGTGTTGATTGTCAATTAACTAGGATACATTGGTGTTGTCATCATCTGCACATTTGCTGGTGTGGCAGATGGTAAAATTATGTAAGAATTGCAATTTTCGTGAAGTTTATTTTGATAGCATCAGTGGAATTATTGACATACCTTTCATACACTTAATGTACTTCTGATGGCTGTTTTTTGTGATCATGAAATATAGCCATATATTTTTGCTCACTACATAAAATATTTTGTATTTGCAGGAGGCAATTAATTCAGCAACATCAGTTACTCAGACCTTGAGTGGAGAATTGGCTGATGGACAGCGCAAGCTCCTAGCTATTGCAGCTGCAGGAGCTAACTCCAAAGCTGTAAATCCCTTGGTAACTCAGTCAACTAATGGACCGTTGGCTGGTCTTCATGAGATGGTATGCAAATCTTCTTCTTCTTGAAGTATCTACTTATAACTGGAGGAGAGTTATATATATATAAATATACACACACCAAATAGATGCAGTGTTAATTGTAAATGATTGTTCTTTTTTCTAATATCTTGAGGGGTTTTTATTCTTGTTCATAAATCAGGTTGAGGCACCTTTGGATCCAACAAAAGAGCTGTCTAGGTTGATAGCTGAGCGCAAATATGAGGAGGCATTCACAGGGGCCCTGCACCGAAGTGATGTATCCATTGTTTCATGGTTATGTTCTCAGGTATTCTTTTATTTATTTATTTTATTGATTTTGGTATGTCTGTGTTCACACTCCAAGAAAATTTGTTTGTATCAGAAGGACGAGTCTTTCAGGAATGGTAAATATTGTGCATTTTTCTATAGACTATATATGACATAATAGAATGCTCAGAGAGGACCAACATTTATTTTAAGTTAATTTGTGGAGACTGACAAGTCCTATACAACGTGACTCAACCTTAATTCATAGTTCTAGAGACTAGCATACAATCCTTCATTCTAATATGGAGCTGTCAAACTTAGACTGCCGGATATTTCTTTACATATTATTCTCCATTTAAGCCTTTTCTGAGTACTCAAAATTGTGCTTAAAATTACAGTCATCGTTGGCTAGATTTTCCTGATTTTCTTTCCATTTTTTCTTCTCTTTGGTAGTTGGAAGATTGTTGAGTTTGTATGTACCTTCTCACTGGCTGCACTTTGATGGCCAGCAATTATATATAATGTTGCAAATTTTCATTTGCTCTTTTTTCATCAGGTTGATTTACCTGGAATTTTGTCAATGTTACCGCTCCCTCTAAGCCAAGGAGTTCTGCTAGCTCTTCTTCAGCAATTGGCCTGTGATATCAGCAAAGAAACACCCAGAAAGCTGGCATGGATGACGGATGTGGCAGTTGCCATAAACCCGGCAGATCCGATGATTGCAATGCATGTAAGACCTATCTTTGAGCAGGTTTATCAGATATTGGGCCATCAACGTAATCTACCCACTACCTCTGCCTCAGAAGCGAACAGCATCCGTCTTCTTATGCATGTCATAAACTCTGTGTTGATGAGTTGTAAATGATTTTTTCTCTAGTCCTTATATTTTGTGCAAATTTGTAAGTTGAACTTTTGGTTTGTATAGAGATCTAGGAAGATCTAGGGGAAAGAAGGAAAAAAAAAAGGACTCTTTATTGTATTCAGTTGGTACTCTTAAGATTTGTGTGAAATAGTTGAGCTCTTCTTTTATGCTGCAATGATTCGCATTAGTTCTCTTATACATAATGTTTGCAAGTGTCGAACTTCGTACTACATTACATGCCCATGTAAATATCATGTGGATGATGTTGTGATTAATGAAGTGGTATGGGAGAAGCGAGAAGTGGTGCATTGAAGTGGCAGGTATTTTCATTTGGTGGGTGGTGAAGATAAAGCTATCCTAATTCCCATTTGGTGGGTGGTGAAGATAAAGCTATCCTAATTCCCAAGTAATCATAGTGCCATCCGTCTTTTAAATGTTGGCTAATGGTACAAATCCTTTCCCACCTCCTGCCCGGCCGAT
Source organism: Bursera palmeri (assembly GCA_026225775.1). NCBI lineage: Eukaryota > Viridiplantae > Streptophyta > Magnoliopsida > Sapindales > Burseraceae > Bursera > Bursera palmeri. The sequence goes on from JANKKB010002671.1 coordinate 10,449, forward strand.
ACTTGTCAAGGCCGTGGCTACTGATGCAATTGATAAAGAGAACAACAACCCAACTGCAATCACAAAATTTGAGTAAATAGCGGAGAAGGTGTTAAAGGCCAATTTAAAAAGATTGTCTTTATATGGTAATGGGGAATTTGTGGCAATTTGGTGAAAGTCATGTTTAACTATAGGCCTACACTCTCAAATCCATTTAAAAGATGCGGCGTTGTCCCCGTCTCAACTCAGCTTGGCACATCTACAATCACAACTCCGGCTACTATAACGCACTCCGAATTCGCTGAAGCGGAAAATTCTTACCCTTCTTGCATAATCCAAGACAAGGACCTTCTCCGCCAGAGCCAACACAAATATGGCACTGGCCTTCATATTCTCGACCTCATTGACCGTGGTTCTTTGGAGCCCGACAGAAGTCTATACAATATGTTGATCAGGAAATGCACCCATTTGAAAAAACTTCAAGAAGGAAGAACTGTTCATGCCCATATAACCGGTTCTGTCTTTAGGGACGATATTGTTATGCAGAATACCATTCTGAACATGTATGCTAAATGTGGCAGTTTAGATGATGCCCGCAATTTGTTTGACGAAATGCCTATTAAAGATATAGTCAGTTGGACTGCATTGATCACCGGCTATTCTCAAAATGATCATCCTCAAAACGCTCTTATTTTGTTCTCTCACTTGTTTCGCTCTGGACTGAAACCCAATCAGTTTACATTATCCAGTGTATTAAAGGCTTCTGGGGCTGCCCCTAGTGACGACTATGGTAGGCAAGTGCATGCGTTTTGTTTGAAATATGGCTACCATCGGAATGTTTATGTTGGAAGTTCTCTTTTGGACATGTATGCTAGGTTTGGCCGAATGGATGATGCCTTGTTTATCTTTAATATGCTGGAGAGCAAGAACGAGGTTTCTTGTAATGCTTTGATTGCTGGCCATGCTAGGAAAGGCGAAGGAGAGCCTGCTCTTACGATGTTTCTATGCATGTTAAGAAAAGGCTTTAAGCCTACCCATTTCACCTATTCCAGTGTTTTTACTGCTCTTGCCAGCTCTGGGTCTCTGGAGCAAGGCAAATGGGTTCATGCACATGTGATTAAATCCGGTGGAAAGCTTGTTTCTTTCATTGGAAATACTCTACTTGACATGTATGCGAAATCAGGTAACATTGAGGATGCTAAAAAAGTTTTCAATAGGTTGGTGAAACGGGATGTAGTTTCGTGGAATTCAATGCTTATTGGATACGCCCAACATGGGCTAGGCAAAGAGGCTGTGAGATGTTTTGAAGAAATGCGGAGAAATGAAATTGCACCTAACGAAATAACTTTCCTCTGTATTCTTACTGCTTGTAGCCATGCTGGGCTTGTCGCTAAAGGGCAGCACTTTTTTGAATTGATGAAGAACCACAGCATAGAGCCACAGGAATCACATTATGTGACAATAGTTGATCTTCTTGGTCGAGCAGGACTTCTTGATCAAGCTGAGAAGTTTATAAGTGAAATGCCAATCAAACCCAATGCAGCTGTCTGGGGAGCCTTGCTTGGCGCATGTAGGATGCATAAGAATATGGAATTGGGCACTTATGCTGCTGAACATGTTTTTGAACTTGATCCACATGATTCAGGGCCCCATGTGTTGCTTGCTAACATATATGCCTCTGCTGGTAGATTGAGCGATGCTGCAAAAGTGAGGAGGATGATGAAAGAAAGCGGGGTGAAGAAGGAACCTGCTTGTAGCTGGGTAGAGACCAAGAACGCGGTCCACATGTTTGTGGCAAACGATGATGCCCATCCGCAAAGGGAGGAAATCTATCATATGTGGGAGGAAATTAGTAGGAAGATCACAGAGATTGGTTATGTCCCAGACAGTAGTCATGTGCTTTTCTATGCAGACCAGCAGGAGAGGGAAGCAAAGTTGCAGTTCCACAGTGAGAAGCTCGCTCTGGCATTTGCACTTATTAGCACAACTCCTGGATCTGTCATTCAGATAAAGAAGAATATTAGAGTTTGTGGTGATTGTCATTCAGCCTTTAAGTTTGCGTCAAAGGTTGTGGAAAGGGAAATCATAGTGAGGGATACCAATCGTTTTCATCATTTCCGTGATGGCTTTTGTTCTTGCGGGGACTACTGGTGATGCCCTTTATCAAATTGTAGTCACAAGCAAAAGTTTGAAGGCTGAGAATTATCGATATGAATGTTACTCAATTACTAGGATGGCATTAGAGAAGATTTAATTATTTAGGAAAGTGATACCTGATGGCATATATGTGGGACAAGGCACAAGGCAAGGGGTTTCAGATGTTATGAGACTCAGAACATAAATGTTTTGGACATGAAAGCTCAGGTTCAACCATCTCTTCTCCTCTTTAAATCATCAATTACCAGGCAATCCACGAAAATTTCAGAAGCCAAAGAAAGGCAGAAAGTTGAAATGTCCTGTGAATCTCAAGGATGTTAATTTTGGACAATATTATCGTTATTAATATTGAAGTGGTAAATTATACTACCGTCTCGCTAGAAGCAAACGGTAGTATGTGGTTAGTTGACTTTTTTCCTGCATAAGAGAAATATTTAGACACCATTTAAAAAGTTATCAAGGTCAACTAGGTAACAGCAGAAGTGTTTGCCGAAGTTGAAATCAGCTTGCAAATTGTGAACTTATTTTCTCTTTCCCATCCGAGCATTGCGATTAAGTGGGATCCGTAACATTTGGGCATATATGAATCTGAACTAAATGAAAATTTGAATTGTTGGTTGTGGGTTTTCTCGAGTATATAATATAACTTTACTAGGTAACGTTTCTGTTGGTTTCATTTCCTTCCCCTTCCCAACGTATATGTATGTACTATGATGTAGACAAAGGTAAGAGGTAGATATATTAATTAATCTATATGCTAGTTATGTTATACATGTGTTTGAGTGGTCAAATACATAGGAGTTACAAGTTGTTGAGGTTTAAGAGTTTAAAACTGAAAAAATAAAAGCTGGAAAAGATGGTTTGGTGGAAATGCTTGTAGAAATTGGGAAAATGATGTGGCCAAAGTTTAGAGGGATTGGCAGTGGGTGGAGGTTGATGAGTGGAGAGTAACAAAGTGAAAACAGATGTGAGAATGAGAAGGAAGCATTTTTGTTAACTAAAAATAGATTAGAAAGAGCAAAGGATCAGAATTCAGGAGAGAAAGGAACGGAAAAAGAGGAACCAACCCCATTCGTTTTATTATTTTTGTTGCTGGACTTGCAGGCGGTTTAAATGTGTGACAAAACAAAGAACTCTCTCTCTGTGTATGCGGTTGAAACGGTTCCTTTGGCTTAGAATCTTTCGCGTGCCGTGTGAGTAAATCTTCATCAAAAGCACCAAACTCACTTTCATTCTAAACAAACAAACAAACAAGCATACAATTGACTGCTCTCAGCCTTTAGAAAGGTCCCGATCTCTATCTTTATCTCTACTTTTGATTGAATTCATCATCAGCCAAATAGATAGATATTCTGGAATCAACGATGATTATTATTTGCACTTGCATGCAGGACTGCCACCAATATGTATATGTTGTTGTTCTGTATCAATCTTTGTTTGTTTTTCCTCTATTCTATTCTAATTAGTGAATTTGAGGTTGCAGAAAGCTTGAACAAATGGAGCATGAGAACAAGAAGAGAGCAAGAGAAGCAGGAGAAGAAGACAACAAAGAGTTTATTTTGAAGGCGGATAAGAGGCAAGACGTTTATGATCATTATAATTATGATTATGATTATGATTATGATAGAAGGGAGGAGGAGAGTGAGAGTTACACATGTTCATCTGGTAACTGTTTGGGACTAGGAGTATTTGATTTTCCATGGCTGCATGATGAAGGAATGATTTCCAAATCGTCGGAGGAATGGAATTTCCAAGACACCTTCTCCTCCTCCCTCCATGACACTTGCACCGAACCTGATGTTGAATTTTCCAAGCAATTTTTTTATGAGACTCCAACCAGCGCCTCAATTATAAATATAAAGTTTCCGGAAAACAAGTTTGAGGAGAATGATGAAGATGAGAGTGTGGATTGCATTTGGAGTTCCCTGCTTAATCAGCCGCTTCAACATATTTGCATGTAGATTATAAATTGTAGCCTGCCCTCCCTTTTCTTTCTTTCTTTCTACTTGTGGAGGCCTCATGGCCTGACAAACACTAAATTAGAGAAAGGTATTATTATTCTTATCATTATTATTATTTTATTTTTTTAAGCTCCTTATTTGATGTCTGTCTCTCAAGCCTTACAAGAACAAGAAGAGACTCATATATATTTTGTTCAATAAAAGAAGAAGGAATGAAAAAAACCCAAGTTGCAGTTAGGAATAAAAGAAGGCCATTAGCTTAATTGAAAAAATATATCTATTACAAGTTGAAGTTGTAACGATGCCCAAGAAGTTACGAGAGTGATGAGTAATGGGTGCGTTATACTATAATTGTAATTTGCTTGCTTTTTCTTCTACAACCAACATACGTTTTATTTGCTAACTTTTTCTTCTACAACCAACATACGTTTTGTTTTGAGAGCCAAGAACTATTTCAGTGACATAATAAACCCAGCAACAGCAACCCAAATGATGAACGTATTGTTGAGTTGGGCTGGGTTTACTGAATGTTGATCTTGAGCTTAAATTTATAAATCAAAATCAATCTGGAGTGCGTGTGGCACTGCCAGATCCATGTTGAGAGTTGAGTATGAGCCACGTGATAAGCACAAAGTAAATGTATTTTTGGAGTAAAAAAGTAAAAGCAACCCGTGAGAGTTCATTGTTTTGTCAGGGTCAGTTCAAACTGTGTGACATGACAGCCATTACTTTTTTTTTTTTTTTTCCAATGTTGAAGACAGTAAAAGTTAGCTGGACTGGAGTGTTGATAATTGGAATCCAATCAAGATGGGGTGTCAACAGTCGTTGTATTCCGTTGTTGTGCATTTACATTAAGGTTATAAAATAGAAAGAGACATTTTATTCTAAATAAATAAATTTAAAAAAAAAAAAAGTGAATAATTGAGAGATGGGATTGGTCTGGTCCCCCCAATCCATTCCCCAAGGGCCAACAGCAACAAGAACAGATAGTCTGTGGTAACCGTTGAGCACAATCACAAGCAGAAGTGGTGCCGACACTTATGACTTGGCTTTGAAGAGCTTTGAGAATAAGAGAATAGCATTAGGCTTCAATTTCTTTTACTATTTCATTATGAGATGAAAACTCAGTTAGGTGAGGTGGTGTTTCAATTTTCAATTGTATGAGTAATTTTATTTATTATTCAGCAATTAATTAATTATTTATATTATAAGAGCAATGCAAAAGTAGGAAAGTCAAAAGGAGTTGTTATTTAGAATCATAATTAAAAAATAAATAAATAAAAGAGGATGATTAAAGGTAATGGAATCCTATTAGTATTAGTTAAAGTAAAATAAAAAGAGGTGGACAGGACTTATCTCAATCTCATTCTTTCCCTTTCTTCCTATCATCATCTTCAGTTTTTGCCGACGCTTTTGTTGTTGTATTTCATGCCCGTGCTCATAAGAAAGAAAGAAAGGCAATATTGATGATGAAATTTTAATTGAAAAGAAAGAAAGATCCAACACCTGGAAGATGAAGAGCAGGAATTTGGTGTTGTTGATGTTATGCGTAACTGTTATTGCTCCGATTTTTGTTTATACTGATAGATTCTCCGCCACCTTCAGGGCTTCTTCTTGTAATTATCTTAAGAGTCTTGTCTTTCTATTTTATCTTCCTCTTCCTCCGCTTTATTCTATTCTACTGACATTCTTCTCCTTCTCCTGCAGCTCGAAACCAATTCCTTGAAGATCTTACTGCTTTTGTAAGTTTCTCTACCTTTTTCCTTTTATATTCATTAATTTTAATAATAATAACAATAATTTCCTCTTCTCTCTTCAGACAATCGGTGGTGATGGCAGCCATCTAAATGTTCTTCCTCAGGTATTCTTAATTTCTCTTTCTTTTCCTAGATCTCTTCCCCACCAATTCAAATCTCATTCTTTGTTGCATACATACAGGAATCTTCCACAACGCTCAAAGAACCCCTCGGAATCGTCTATTCTGACAGCGCCTCTCATCATTCAGGTTCTCCTTCTCCTTCTCCTTCTCCTTTTTCTTCTCCTACTCCACTCGTTAATTTATTTATTTATTTTTTTTTGGCTCTAAACCAGACTCAAGGGAGCATAAATCTGCCAGAGTTTTGTCTACTACCACAAATGATGTTGATAATCCCATCAGACAGGTCACTGATCTCAATCTCAATCAATTTGCAATTCCCAACCTTCCACCTGCAGATGCTAACTCTTCTCATCACCAGGTTTTTCAATTTTCATTAAGTTACATATGATGCTGATGCTGCCTTCTGCCAACCCATCAATCACAAGTGTTGTGTTGTGAAACTATATCCTTAAACTCACTACTTTTCCTTCGCCTGCATCTATAAGAAATTATATTTATATTTCCCCAGTTCAATTTCATCTAGAAAGTCCACAAGAATCCTAAGGACTTTTCCCTTGATATATAAAATACTATCTTAGAATTACTCATTTCCAACTTTTTGGGTAACAGAAAATGATTTTTTTTTTTTAATTTTAATTTTTCTCTGGCAATAGGATACTGAGCATAAACAAGAATCTTCTCAAACCTCTGGCAACACTAATAAGAAAGAACCCATAAAGACCATCATTGAGAAACGAACCGAACAAACAGTTGTGCCAGATGCTCGGCTACGTCAGCTTAAAGATCAGCTCATCAGGGCAAAAGTGTACCTTTCGCTTCCATTCATAAGAAACAATCCCAACTTTGTAAAGGAGCTTCGACTGCGGATGAAGGAAGTTCAGCGTGTAATTGTGGATGCAACCAAAGATTCTGATCTGCCAAAGAAGTAAGCCCTCTTCCCGACACATCAATCTGGCTATTGGATCAAATTCTGTCATTCTTTTTTTTATTGCTGTGTTCTTTAGTTGATTTGCAACCTTGTAATAATGTTAATTTCTTACGCATTCAAATTCTAGCTGGACTGTCATTCTGTCAATTATCTGCCCGCTGTCAGCTTTAAATCTGGTATTTAACAATGCAGTGCCAATGACAAGTTGAAGGCAATGGAGCAATCCTTGGCCAAGGGGAAGCAGATTCAAGATGATTGTGCTGCTGTTGTAAAGAAGCTTCGGGCTATGCTCCACTCAACTGAAGAGCAGCTCCGAGTTCACAAGAAGCAGACCTTGTTTTTAACTCAATTAACAGCAAAAACAATTCCTAAAGGTCTTCATTGCCTTCCCTTACGCCTTACAACTGAGTATTATACCTTAAGTTCTTCTCAACAGCACTTCCCAAATCAAGAAAAATTGGAAGACCCCCACCTGTACCATTATGCCCTTTTCTCAGACAATGTATTGGCTGCAGCTGTTGTTGTAAACTCTACTATTACCAATGCTAAGGTAACACATACATTCTTCCTTAAAAGTTACGGTTAACTCTTTGAATTTTTGTCAAGATAGAAGAAATTATGAGTAAAAGTTTTCTTCATTACCCTGCCACCACTATTTTCTTTTTCTTTGTGTTCTTGGGAAAAGTGTTTGATGCATCAATCAGTTACTATCTTTTATCTGAGACCTTTGCTTTTGGTTGACATATTGATCTCATGACATTGCTTGGAATTTTATGCAGCACCCTTCAAATCATGTTTTCCACATTGTTACTGATAGGCTTAATTATGTTGCCATGAGGATGTGGTTTCTCATAAATCCACCGGGAAAAGCCACCATTCAGGTTCAGAACATTGAAGAATTTACATGGTTGAACTCAAGTTATAGTCCAGTTCTCAAACAATTGAGTTCCCAATCCATGATAGACTATTACTTCAGGGCACATCGGGCAAATTCTGATTCAAATTTGAAGTTCCGGAACCCAAAGTACTTGTCCATCCTGAACCATCTTCGCTTTTACCTACCAGAGATATTCCCAAAGCTTAACAAGATTCTGTTCTTAGATGATGATATAGTAGTGAAAAAGGATCTTACTGGCTTGTGGTCCCTTGATTTGAAGGGTAACGTCAATGGTGCTGTAGAGACTTGTGGAGAAACCTTCCATCGGTTTGACCGGTATCTCAATTTCTCAAATCCTCTTATCTCAAAGAATTTTGACCCCCATGCTTGTGGATGGGCATATGGAATGAATATCTTTGATTTGGAGGAATGGAGGCGGCAAAACATTACAGAGGTGTATCACACATGGCAGAAGCTGGTAAGCAATGTACTTAAGATCTTGATTAGACAGTATGCAGAATTTGCATGAAGTTGAACCTTTAAAGCATGAGTTTCTTATTTTTTCTTTTCATAACTTAGTTATGGAAAGCTTAAAAATTTGTTCAGTGTAAGTATACGTACTCTAGATTTTAAGATTTTCTTTCTTATTGTTTGTTTGAAACTCAAAGTATTTATATAGAGCTCCATGAACATTACCTAATTTATCATGTTTTTCTTTGTGTGTTCGCAATGCTAATTAGGCACATAATTGTAGTCAATACTCACTGTTGTTACTTAGAAATGCGTAAAGCATTGGAGCTGAAAGTGCAAAAGTTAGTTGATTTTCTGTAATGTCGCGAAGTTAAAGATGCTTTCCTGCAGTAGTATTCTCAATTGTCTGGATGTCCAAAGGTTCCATGAATTACTAGTAGTTAGAGGAAGGCAACATTCAGTCAGTTTTTTCTTTTCTTTACTTGTGTTGTTTTGGAGAGACGTGCATTCATACATGATGCTTGCATCTGAACTCTGAAGTATACATGTATAAAACGATGACTTCAGTACTCAAATCAATTGTATAATTGAAGGTTTTACTGGAATTGCTTTGTCTTATTTTAATCTCTAATTCAAATTTCTTTTACAGAATCATGATAGACAGCTATGGAAGTTGGGTACGCTGCCTCCCGGTCTTATAACATTTTGGAAACGCACATATCCGCTTGATCGATATTGGCATGTGCTGGGCCTTGGCTATAATCCCAATGTCAAACAGAGGGATATTGAACGGGCGGCTGTCATACACTACAATGGCAACATGAAACCATGGCTTGAGATAGGAATGCCAAAGTTCCGAAACTACTGGGCGAAGTATGTAGATTATGATCATTTGTATTTACGAGAGTGCAACATTAATCCATAGAATGAGCAGCTCATTTTGGTCGAAGTTTTCTCCATACTACCTAGTTGGCCATAAATTTTTACGGATCTCCATTTTGTTCATTGTAGGTTTTTTTTTTTTTTTCTTTTTTTTTAAAGTAGAAGCTCGTGAGCTTTTGATTCTTTTATGTATACTTTTTTTTTTTGGTTGGTAGATTTAGAGTCAGAATGCAAGAAATATTTTTATTTTTTACATCCTTAGTTGCTTATCTGCAAATATGCAGCTTTATATGTAAATTATTTGAAGCCAGATTTTTTTTTTTTTTGGGTTGTACGGCTCATAATTACTGTGGGCTATCTTATCGAGGGTCATTTGTATGATATGCGCCGATTACTGAAAGAATGCTTAACCCCCTTGCAATTTGATGTTGCTTTTTGTGATAGTAAAAATTTAAGTTGAGTCTTGCAACTGAGTATTTTTTGTTGGCTGCTGGTTTCCAGTACTTGGTGTTTGTAAATGATGGGCAAGGTGTTAGATTAATTGGTAATGTTTTACAGCATTGTAATGTATATTTGAGTGTGTTGATTATGGTGTGCTTGATTGTTGATGTTGAATAATGGTTACAAGTGGATCCATCTACCTTGCATTCATAGTACGAGAATTCAGTTCACATGTGGGTAGTTGGTTTGGTGGTTTGGTTGAGCAAAGGGAGTACTTTGAATGCATACTAGGAAATTAATGATTAACAAAAAATTATTCAGCATAATAAGATTTGAGGATGGCGTTGATGGTGGGTATGAAAATTGTAATGCTGCATTGTTAGAGTAGAGTTGGCCTCAAGGTCCAGGCTGTTGTTGGCTGGTTGCATTACTCACTTGGGGCCAGCCTCAGCTAATCACGAGGTTGTGGGGGCACCATTCCCTCTGCCTGCCCCACCAGAAAAGAAGCCATAAATGAATGAGAAGATCCAACGTGCTCACCTGGCATCGGTTGATTTTGAAGTGTTGACAGCCTTGGTTTCACGTCATGCCCAGCTGGGCATTATAGAAATGAATCATGTTTGTTCGTATTCTACTTACTTTGCTGGGTTAATTTCCATCAACAGATTTTCATACCTTGAATGATTCAAGCAGCGCCAATTCTATATTCAAAGCTTGCTCCGAATTCATCGTATGTATATGTATTCCAATCCAAGCCATTAGCCAAACTTGGCGGTGAACTTTGAACCGAGTATCTTACTGCCACGTGCAAGTTACGATGCCAATGAGATAGTTTTAGAAGATTTTGGCTGGAGTTTTTGTGGCCTCCAATTTGACATAATTTGGGAACATTTACATACATATATATAGAAATATGTGGGATATTGATGCCTTGATAGGGATGGAAGAGAGGATTTTGGTCTCTTAATCTACTCCATGTTCCACCCCCCAAATCCAATATTTATTCTTTTGCTTTATTAATTTCTCTACTCTTCCATCATTTCATGCCATTAACTTTTTGTAAGATATATGTATTCCAATTATATACTCTTACTTCAATCTTCTAGCTCGGTTGGATCTTTTTTTTAATATCAGATCGATCATTTCATAATTTCTTCTCTTATGACATTAATTTTTATGTATCTAATCTTTGGATTCATTAATCTTCCTTTTTTAATATTACTACATAATAAAAGTATGATTGATATAGGTGCTATTGGATGTTAACTATTTTGTAACCGGTAAAGAGCCTTCAAATGAACATTTTTTTTTCATGAATTATTGATATACTAAATGAAACTGAAATTAATTAGAATAATGTTATATATATATATAATTTATGTATACAGATTGATGTAATCACATGGTAATATTTGTTAGTCTTAATTTTCTTTTATCTTTATTCATAACTCATTTGATGACATATATCATTTTAGATATAAAATTTTGTTTACAATAGTATTGAATTAATTAATGCCTCATACTTTACTAAAATCTCCAAGGAGATAATGATAAAATGATTTTGGAGCGTAATTATCGGAGCTGATTTGTAAATACAAATATTTATAATATAAGACCAAAAAAAAAAAGAAAATCCTTGAAAAAAGATTGCCTCTTAATCTTGTGAAGAGATGAAATGATATTTTCCGAGTCTTAAAAAGAATATTACTAAATTATTTTCCAAATACGAGATAGTAGTAATTTAACTTAATTATTATTGACATATAAAAGGACAAGTTGGTGGTAACAACAATCACAGTATCATTATTAATTTGTTTCACAAAACACAAAAAATGGGGTTCCAGCTTCTCTTCTTCTTCTTCTTCTTCTTCTTTTTCCTCTTCCTCTCGGCTGCACATGCTGATACTAATCCATCACAGCTAGTTGATAAAGTCTGCCATCAAACCTCCAACTACAAATTCTGCGTGGACTCCCTCTACACCGACCCACGTACTCCTGATGCCGACAGTTACACTCTTGCTTTCATCTCTTTTGGTTTGGCATATTCCAATGCCACCAAAACTCAAAGCAACATCACCAAGCTGCTCAACAACACCGCTAGTATCACTGCCCACGAGCGTGAGAGTCTCCAGGTATGTCAAGGTGATTACAAGAAGGCTCTCAAGGCTCTGGTTTCCGCCTTCAATGACTTGAACTCCGAGACCTTCTTCACCCTTCCTGGTTTGGCTAATGTTACTGCTAACGCTGCGGCTGATTGTCAAGCTCATTATCCCCCGCTGTACTCCGACACTCGCCGTCTTCAGGCCATTTCTCAAATATGTATAGTCGTCGCTAAGTTGTTCTTCAATGAATAATAAAATTCTATTTTATTAATTAATTAATTTTGTGCCTGCCTACATTCACGTTTTCAATAGTAATCATCCTCGATATTCAACAATGGTGTAAGTTACAACTACAATTGCCTTGGATTTATCTGAGGCGCCAAGGTGTGTGGACCCACTCTATGCATCATGGCTGACCAGAGAATCCGCAATCCGCAATCCGCAATCCTTATCCATGTATGTCATTAATTTCTAAATGTTAATTTAGTCTCATCAATGGCATCTCAATTCAATTCACAGAGTTCTTTTTGTGATAAATAATAGTAATGAGACGCCCCTCACCAATGATCTATAGAGCAGCAGAGATTCTATCATTTAAATCACCATTTAAATTAATTAATTTCTGAGAATATTTTTAGTAAAATCATGTAATAAATAAATAATTTCTATTTCTAAATTAGTCACCTTATAATTATTTGTTCAGTGGAAATCAATCAAAATGGAACGCAACCGTCATTCTCATTACCATGAATATGATCATCTCTCCCTCTCGTCACTGTCGCCATCTTTCGAAGCTTCCCTCTCTCTCCTCTCAACCAAAACTAAACCTGCCTCCCATTGCACATTCAAATACTACTTGGGATATTTATAACCACAACAAGAAGATATCTCAACTCGGTTCCAGTGGCAAAGTCAAAGAAGCGAGGACCGTGTTTGATGAAATGTCTCAAAGAGATGCTGTTTCTTATGCTTCCATGATCACTGTCTATTTGAAAAATGACGATTTACCCAAAGCCCAAATCCTGTTTCGCCAAATGCCCCGCAAAAATATTGTTGCTCAATCCGCTATGATTCATGGATACGTCAAGGCTGGCCGAGTAGATGATGCGAGGTTTATATTTGATCAAATGTCTCATAGGAATGTATACTCCTGGACCAGTTTGATTTCTGGTTATTTTAAATCCGGACAACTTGATGAGGCTCGTAAGCTTTTTGATCAAATGCCGCTAAAAAATGTGGTCTCTTGGACAACCGTGGTTTTGGGTTATGCTCACAATGGTTTGATTGATGAGGCTCGTAATATTTTTGACCAGATGCCTGAGAAAAATGTTGTCGCTTGGACCGCAATGATCAAGTCATACATTGACAATGCTCGAATCAGTGAAGCTCTTAACCTTTTCCATCAAATGCCTCAACGGAACCTATATTCGTGGAATATTATGCTTTCAGGGTGTCTAAATGCTGCAAGGGTTGATGAAGCTTTCCAACTGTTTAAGTCAATCCCCCAAAAGAATTCAGTTTCATGGACAAGTATGTTTACAGGTTTGGCGCGAAATGGGATGACGGAACTTGCCAGGGAGTTCTTCAATCAGACACCTAACAAAGATACAGTAGCTTGGAATGCTATGATCACAGCATATGTTGATCAAGGAGTCATGACTCAAGCTAGTGAGCTTTTCAATTTGATGCCACAAAGAGATATTGTGACTTGGAATACGATGATTGATGGGTATGCAAGACATGGACCAGAAAGGGAAGCCTTAAAGCTGTTAAACCTTATGCTTCGATCTAGGTTTATGCCCAATGAAACAACCATCACTAGTGTATTAACCTCATGCAAGGGCAGGCTGGAGCTTGCACAAGCTCATGCGCTGGCTATTCGTCTTGGTTTTGATGGGGAGTCATCGCTTGCTAATGCTCTTGTTACTGTTTATTCTAGAACTGGGGATGTCAATTCATCTAGGCTTGTATTTGATTATCTTGAGGCCAAGGATGTTGTGTCATGGACTGCAATGATATTAGCATATTCAAACCATGGATTTGGTTATCATGTTTTACCTGTATTTGCACGCATGCTAAAGTCAGGAGTCAAGCCAGATGAAATTACGTTTGTGGGAGTCTTATCAGGTTGTAGTCATGCTGGTCTTGTTGAGAAAGGTCAAAAGCTTTTTAATTTGATGAGTCGTGCTTATGGTTTTAAACCGAAGGCTGAACATTATTCATGCCTTGTGGACATGCTAGGTCGAGCTGGACAAGTGGAAGAGGCCATGAAGGTGGTTTGCCAAATGCCTCCGCATGAATGTGATGGTGCTGTATTAGGGGCACTGCTTGGTGCATGCAGGTTGCATGGTTATGTTAGAATGGCAGATCACATCAGTGAGAAGCTAATAGAGCTAGAGCCAACTAGCTCTGGCGCTTATGTGCTCTTGGCTAATGTGTATGCAGCAAGTGGGGAATGGGATGACTTTGCCCAGGTAAGAAAAAAGATGAAGGAGAGGAATGTGAAGAAGGTTCCTGGTTTCAGTCAAATTGAAGTAAAAGGCAAGAATCATGTATTCTTTGTGTCAGACAGGTCTCATCCCCAGGTTGATGAAATTTATGGACTGCTACGGGAGACACTATTGCCCCCAATGCGGGATATGTGCTACACACAAGGGGAGTCTCCTTTACTGGAAGTAGTTCACTGAGTATGTAAGCAAATTGTAAGTCAATTGTAATTCATTCTACACATAAAAGAGACTAATAGAAGTCTACAATCTGAGATGTGTTTTGCTTGCATCGGACAAATTTCATCTATGGTTTCGTCTGTAAAGCCTGACGCCTGTGCACCTCGAACCTTTCTCTGATAACGATACTGAGTTTACTTCCTACTTAGCTGAATTAACTATATTGATTTTTCTTTACTGTCCTTAAAGGAGAATTCTTTAATTATCTAGGGTGAGTTCTCGTTATTCAAGTTTTTCAAATTAATCAGCCTATCATTTTCTTAAAGCTGGAAAAAATGATCTCTTTTTGAACATGAAAACCAAGAATTGAACTCTCAAATGGAAGTGAGGACGAAATTTGAAACAGCCTTAAGCATTTCTACCTTAGCTTAAGATGCCAAAAGTTTTTGGGCGGATGATAGAAATAAAGTTAAGCTAAAATATAAGATGCCAAAGGTCCAAAATCAATCACCAAAGCCGCAGGAATCTTTGATCAAATGGATACAAGAATTAAAGAAGAGGAAATGAATGAATAAAGATGGGAATTATACATACAAGAAGAGACAAAAAGCCCTTTAATAGGATTGACTTGGTCAAGTAGGCAAGCAAGCTTATTGAAAGCAATCAAACATTTTTTTTATTTTTTTCCGCTTTGTAGGCTAGCAATAGCAATGAAGGTGGTGCGGACACCCGAAGCTTTCCTCTTTTCCTTCTTTTAATGTGGTGCAAAGGGCAGAGAGCCGAGGATCGTTCAAAGCCTTCCCATATGTCAGCCACTAAAGAGAGATTCTCCTCTATGTCCCAATACAGTCAATAGTATCCTTTTATTTTCAGCGCAAGTCCCTTTCTGAATTCTAGGGAACTTTTCTCCTTCTAAGTTTGAACTCAAGCAAGGAAGGAATTAAATTTAATCTCCACCCACCCAAATGAGTAATATTAATTAATATGATTTAGATTGTCCATGTCCCTACAAGCTACTGCTACATAAAACAGGGAAGGGACGATCACGGGTTCGGTTCATTGTAAGCTCAACCACTCAAATAATTAATTAATATATAAATATAGTAATTCATTTGTTATATAAATTGATAGATAGGAATTAGGATAGGAAATTGAATTGATGTATGCCTTTCCTGGTACTCAGCTCCGAATCCAGACTCTCTTTTATTTCTCAAGTCTTTGAAGGTTTGGTTGTGTTGTGTCAATCTAATCAATTTGGAATCAAGTTTGGGATTGAGTTGAGCCCAGATTTTAATTCAGATATTTAGTCTTAACTAAAACAAAACCACTCCATTCTAGGAAGTACTTTTGATGGTTCCACTTGTCGGTTTGCCATTTGGTATTTTTGGCGCCAATGTTAGGTGGTTAGTTGCTTTGGATTAGAAGACAAAACCATCATAGAGAATAGTCAATTATCATATTACAATATGAATATGGTGATTAATGTTGATGAAACTTGAAATTCAAATGCATGTAACGGTCTTTTTCCCCACTTCAAAGTTTAACTTTTGCTTTTTTTTTTTAATATGCATATATATATATATATACACGTATGTATAGTGGTCCCAATTGTAAGTTGCTGATGCCTCTGGGATGGTACAATGGGAGGATTGAATTAAAACAATCTTATAATTGTAGTTAATTCCAAAAGAAAAGAGCAGATTAAAGATTGTTGTAGGGGTGCAGTAGTGCAAATGGCAGAAGATAAAGAGCACATTCGCATATAAATGAAAGCTAGCGGCCATGACTTTCCCTTTTTTATTTTTCTTTTAAAAGCGCAGAAAGACAAATGGGGGGACCTTCACCTTCACCTTCACCTTCACCTTCACCTTCTTCCATTCTAAACAAAACAACAATCAATCAGATCAGGTAGAGTCCAGGTGGTCCCTATAACTCCCACACTCACAATCACAGGCTCACAGTGCAGGGGCCACGTGGTCTACCACTAATTCAACATTCTATTTATTAAGTTGGTCTCCATCAATGAATTGCATTGCATTGCATTGCTCCTCTATCTCTCTCTATATTCAACATCCTAATTTTACCATTACAATTACTTTCCTTTTTTTCTTTAATCTCTTATATATCTAACAATTGTGTAGAAACAAAACCTGTCAGCATCAAATCATATATTTATTTGTCTTGTGACTAGTAGTATCGTAAGAAGGGATAGTTTTTTTAATAAAATAAGTTAAAGAGGTAAAAGAAGAATAAAGAAGAATATATGGTCAGGAATAATAATAAATAATTTAATAAAAATAAAATGTAAAAGTGTGTGTATATATATATATATATATATATAAATGAAACGAAGAAGAGAACTAAAAAGTAAGGGAAGGAAGGAAGGAGGTGGACAAATTGCAGAAGTGGCAGACCATTGTCTGCCCGTTCCGCTCTCCTCTTCTTCTCCTTTTATATCACAAACACAAAATTTCAATTAACAACCCACCAGGTCCAAGACCAAGCTAAAGCTATAACTTCAAACGCATAAATGGGTGCTTCTAAGCTCAGAAAAGCAGCCAAGAAAATGGTTGTAGCTGCTTGCGGCTCCTTCTCCAGGCGCAGCCTTCCTGCTCTTGTTGATCCTGTTGTAAGTCCTTTCCCCTTTCTTTCACAACTGCAAAGCTAGCTTAACCATTTGCATTCCCATTCCCATCCCCATTTTTTAAATGTTCTTCCTTTTTAGAGAGAAGCAAATTTTCCCTTTATCAACAGCTGCCTAGCCAAGCAAAAGAGAAACCCAGAAATGTTTCTTTAGCCATTCTTATGGGTACCATTGCTGCACTTAGGGATATTGTTCAATTTTGTTTTTTCATTTTGAGTGGATGACAGCTCTGTTGTTTTGTAAACCGACAGATCTCGGGTTCCTCAGCAATGTCTCCTTCAAAGGCAAAGAGTTTCTCAGAAGAAGCAACCACTATCGGAGACGATGAAGAATCCCCCAACATCCCCTTCAACAATGACAACGTGACTGCTAAGGTACTTCCTTTTTATCATCTCAATCTCATCACTTTGTTGTTTTGTTTAGCCCTTACAGTAACCTTCAGGGCATGCTCAAAAAGTCTTCAAAATATTAGTCTTAGCAATTTACTTTTGGAATCCAATGGCTTTCCTCTCAATTTCATTTCATTTCCCATGTAAAAAAAGAGAACAAAAAAAAAAAAAAAGAGTAAAGTTATTATAATCTAAAAACCCTTCACACAAGACGAGGATAATCATTACTCTTTATTCAATTCAAACTTAAAACAAAGTAAGAAAAACCCGCATTCTCAACACCACAACCTTCTTAATTACTACAAATATACACTACAATGTGGGGTTCAACCCTTAAGCAATAGTTAAATCTTAGCATGTGACACCACAATACACTATGACTATGTTCATACAACGATCTGTTGGTACACATCATTATCACATGATTTCTTTTATCTCCATCTATTTTCTCTATAATTTTTGCCTTGCCTTTCCAATCATATTCGTCTTCAACAATTCAACCCATACTCACATTTATTTGTCTTTACTACTATTTTGTCTAAAAAATTATGCACAGTTTTTGAATCAAAGCCTTACCATTAGATTAGATGACGCTCATCTTAACTGTTAACGAAAGGACTAATAGATCACTTTTCTTACCTTTTGACCTTTATTCGAACAAATTTTCAGATGTAACTCAATTTCACTCTCTAATGATTACTCATTACCTATTTGTAAGGTTTTCCCCCCAATATCTCTCTCAGAGAGTTGAATGCAACGTTAAATTCCAAGGAGAGAAATGATGACAGTTATATTCTCTTTATCTTTCTCTAACCCAACCCAAATTTGCTAGGAAGGAAGTTCAGTTGCAATCATTTTCTTTTCAAGTTTAATTGTAGTCCTTGAGAATGTTACACCATGTCTTTTTAGATCGTCAATCGTTTTATTTATTGAGTGTTCAATTGCTTTTCTGGTAGAACTTGTGCGCAATATGTCTGGAAGCTTTGAGTTACAGCACAGGCAGCAGCCCGGGGCAAGCTATATTTACAGCTCAATGCTCTCATGCATTCCACTTTGGCTGCATCTCCTCCAATGTCCGCCATGGTAGTGTCACCTGCCCCATTTGCCGCGCTCATTGGACCCAGTTGCCTCGCAACTTATACCCTCCAGCTTGTTCCCTCTCCTGCAACCAAAACGATCCTGTTTTCCGCATTCTTGATGACTCCATTGCCACTTTTCGGGTCCACAGGCGCTCATTCCTGCGCTCAGCACGATATGATGATGATGACCCTATTGAGCCTGACCACACGGCCAGTCATCCTCGACTTGATTTCTCTCTGATACCCATCCCAGCAGCAGTTCTAAGTCACTCCTTTGGCTTTCAACATCATCCATGTGCATATTCATCTCTGCATATGAATGGGAGCGGGCGTAGCTCGAACCACCTTCACCATCATAATCACTTAACCGGTTCCTCATCCTCATTATTGTTTCAACCACCAACCGGGCAAATATCTCCTTATATGTGTGGCTCCTCAAATACGAGAGCTGCCTATCTTTTAGTGAAACTGGGACATCAACAAGCAACTGACTTGGTGTTGGTTGCAAGCCCGAATGGACCTCACCTGAGGCTTCTTAAGCAATCCATGGCACTAGTGGTATTCTCCCTCAGGCCTATCGATCGTCTGGCTATAGTAACTTATTCATCTGCTGCAGCACGTGTCTTTCCCTTGAGGCGGATGACTTCCTATGGGAAGAGAACAGCCTTGCAAGTCATTGACCGTCTTTTCTACATGGGACAAGCGGACCCCATTGAAGGCCTCAAGAAAGGGATAAAGATACTTGAAGATCGAGCACACAAGAATCCGCGATCCTGTATCTTGCATCTGTCTGATAGTCCTACTAGAACATATCATGCCAGCAGCATGGAAGTGCCTGTACCAGTCCATCGGTTTCATGTGGGATTTGGCTTTGGCACTTCTAATGGGTTTGTGATGCATGAGTTCGAGGAATTCCTTGCAAGACTATTAGGAGGCATTGTTAGAGAAATCCAATTGAGAATTGGGGAGGAAGCCAGGATCATAAGGCTAGGGGAGCTAAGAGGTGGTGAAGAAAGAAGAATTTTGCTAGGCTTGGGTGAGTGTGGACGTGTTTCCGTGGAGTATAGCTACGTTGAGGGTGGTGTTGATGAGTGTATCAGAACAGGGGAAACCGTTGTGAGTATAGGGGATAAGAGGGAAACAAGTGACGAAAGCACAGAATCTGCTGCTGGAACGGATGTGAGCATCATTGGTGGCAGGACAAGCAATGTTGAAAGTTGGGATTACCACGACCCTTACATGGCTAGAAGATGGGCAAAGCATTTGCATGGTTACAGGCTTTGAAGTTGGAATCAACCAAGGCCTCGAAACATATAGTTCACCCATGCACAGGAAATTTGGTCTTTAGGACCACTCAAGCAAGCTCCGGTTAGCTTGAACACGAGCTGAATAATATTTCAGTATACTCAGTTTTAGCAAATATTCATAATTGAAGCTAAGGATTTCATTTGTGGAAAACAGTCGTGCTCCAGGTAGTTATCACTTCAAATATTCTGTTACTTTTGTAGCATCAACTACTAAATGAAGCGAGAAACTAAAGCAAGTCATGTAAGGTACAAGATTTCATTTATTTGAATTCATTTGACGCCTCTACTGTAAAGAACGAGTACATAATGTGATACAAATAGCCATCAGTGTAGCATAATTTTTTTGGAAGCAACCAACCAAATTCAACTTAGCATTACGCCATTCATAGGTAGAAAATGATTAGAAATTGAACCAATTTCGTTCCAACTTTATAAGATACATAGCATTATCACGGCAACTACTGCAACCATGGCAACTTATCTTTCATTAAAAAGCATGGATTACAGATTGTTGTTTATTCAAAAAGTAGTATAGTATATCTACGGGAGAAATGAATCATGGAGGTAATCATACACTAATAATTTGTCATGTGATGGAGATCCATCCGTGGAATGAAGAAGGGAATAACAGTAATCACAGAAATAACAAGGGTTCTCTTGAGCCCACTTGTTGTCCACAGTTACCTTCGTAGCTCTGTAAATCCTACAGACATTGCATTTCTGCGCCCGAGGTTTTAGTTGAAATGTGACAATAGGATAAGCCACTTGGTTGTGCACATCCTCTGGATGAATCAACCTCATGTCCCTGACCACCAGTGTATGTTTGCAGTCTCCCTGCAAACCAAAACAAATGAAATTCTAAAGCAGCGGAACAAATAATTAACTATGGTTATAAGATTCATACAGCACTTCAATGGTTAAAAGGTCAAAGTACAGGGGTAAGCTTTCAATATGATAACTATGGGGCCATATTTCTGAGACATAACAATAGATGTTAATAAAAATTTTAAAGGCATAAACATATAGGAATGGGAAATTGTACCTGATGACAGTAGAGATATCCTGCACCCAGTCTAAATCTCAAGTCACAAAACCGCATCTTGTGCATCTCAAAAGCTTTGAAGTGAGGCAAATGTGAGTTGGATACACTGCCCAGAATTGCCTTTTGCTTTTGTTGCAATTCACCGTTTATGATGTATTCCCATTTTTTTAGAGCTTCCTCTTTAGAGTTCCTAAGCCAATCGAATATTGGTTCACTATAATCTATGGCAGAAGGATCCCTCAAGTCATTGTAAAATGCATCCTATTAAGATATAGCATCTTATTAGACAAGTGAAAACCGGTTTTTGAAATGAAAACCATGTTCTGAGTGAATAGAGTTTCATACCTCTATCAGGAAATATCCAGAAGGATCATGCTGTCCAGCCTTTTGCATCACCTGGTCTGCCAGGCAATAAATTTTATCCCTCAATTCAGTCAAGGTTTGTCCTCCTAGTACCAAAAATTCTTGAGTCTAAAAAAAAAAAATTCAAGACCACGTCATACAGAGAAGGACAAAATACAAGAGCAAACAAAAAAGTAATGCAAAATAATAAAGGATTTAAGAACCTAGCTGATCCTAAGGAACTCCAAATCAAACTCACAGAGCAGCTCAAAGCAAAATTCATATGATTATATATCCCACTGCCCAATAAAAGCTTCCAAGACCCACAAAAGCAACAGAGTGGAGTACATACNACATACCTTAAACCATTTTCTTATGTTATGATAAACTTCTACACAAAGAACAGTTTCTGGATACACAACAGCTACCCGCTCCTGGTTGTCCAGTGACTTCAGCTGCTGTTAAAATAAATAAATAAATAAAATGTAGAAAAAGAAAGGAAACAATTCTCAGTTTTTTCAACCATGAAACATAAATAATAATAGAAGTAAATGCCTAAGTAGCTAAAAGTATAAATTTTAGTTATGTTCTTTAAGATATGTTAAACAAGAGCAACTGCAAATAAAATTTCACAGTTGGACAAGTTTCAAACAAACCTTTGCAGAATTTGTAGACCTGAGGGATTTCATCCTTTCAACTTTATCTGCAGATGAAATGGTTAATTCATTCATTTTGCAACTAGATCTGCATTAAAATTAGAGACAATAATAAGCACAAATTAGAGAAGATGTCTCAGTGAAATCTGATCAAATCTGATCCAATTTCATCCAAATATAGTATAAGAAAGAGAATATCATGATACAAACTTTAACGAATGAAGACTAGTTGTGGTTTTATCTTCATCTTGCTTTTGTTTTATTTTAGCAAGCTGCTCCACTTTTCCAAAATAAGTATCCTGAACATGCAAGAGTGGTTGTTAATTAAATAAGATAGTGCAAAAATAACACACTTAATGGAAACAAGGACATGAAGAAAAAGAAGGGAAAAAAAATGTAATGCCAAATCTAGCTGTAAAGTAACAAACTCTTGTCGTGTTCTAAATATAATTGTACCAAATTAAATTCCATATATAGCAAATAGACACAAACTAACAGATGTCTAATCTTACAGTCAATCATTAACCAAATGCAAAATGCAAAAACAGTTCACAGTTAGTCCCTTTAGACTATTCAGATAAGCAAAAATCTACGAGATTTAAATACACAAAGTCAATGCTCCAAACACTTGCAAGATTCAAAAAAAAAAAAAAAACCGAAGTACCACTCAACATAGTTGAGCAGCATAGGCAGTAGCCACATCTTCAATCATGAAAGCAAGAAAATAAGAATTGAAGAATAACAAACAATCAATAGCTCATTCTGTTTTGAGAGAGAGTACTCTTAACATTAAGCAATGACTAGGAAAAAACAAAAAATCCAGCAGGAAGAGGCAGGCGAAAGAGTAGTAAGTTAAAAGTTGTGTAGGATAGGTAGCATACTATAGTCAAACGCTTTTCCTTGCGTTTCTTCCTCTTCCTCGAGTTGTTTCTAGTCACAATGTCTTTACAACTTTTTCCAGAATAATATCCCATTGAAGACTCAAAAGTTGAAGTATTTTCTTCTCCGGTTCTTTCCAAATTTCTCCTGAATATAATTTGTTGGAGATATAAAAAAATAAAAAATAAATACCAATGCAATAATCAAAGATTAAACAAGCAGATAAAAGTAGAAAAAGACCCACGAATTACTCACCCTGCATTGAAGCAGTCTTCTGAAGGTTGTGAAAAGTTTTTGGCATCCTCCTCATCCTGCAATGCAATCAGAGAAATGATATGAATTGACTTGTTCTACACTAGTAATCTAGCGTAGTTACAAAAATTTGTGAAAGGAACAAAGCAGCAGCTGCAGCGCAGATACCTTAAAAGCTTCCTTTAAAGCCATATCCACCAACTCTTCCTCGGTGTAAACTTTGAGTTCATCAATCCTATACAGAACCCGAAAACCCAAAATGAAATTTGGTTTAAATGAATAAAATTCAATACGGAGAGAAAAGGGAGGAAAACATACGAAAGATCCTCATCGTCAGAGAGCGGAGATAATTCAGCCTCTAAGTCCTGAATAAAAGAAACAAAAGTGAGTATTGAGTAATAGTAATATATGTACAAAAAGAAGAAGAATCTAATGAAGAAAACCTGAAGTTGGCGGACAAGTGAAGCCTCGAAATCAGGAACCCTAGTGAGAGGGCTGACCAAATTGCCAGTGTAGATAGGGCCACCCCTTGGAATTTGAAATTCATCCTCCATTCTTCAAATTGAAAGGCAATTAGTGTTAGGGTTATTTACCGAGCAGCTCCCAACAAGAAGCACCAACCTCAGATTTTTTTTCTAATAGGAAAAGGTCAATTTTTATTTTTGTTTTATTATTTAGGGGAGTAAAATTACTTGTGTTTTACGTTTTGGGCCGTAAAAGCCTCCAACTTTTTGTCATATCTGCTTTTTAATAGTAAGTTAAAGTTACTGGCTTACTGACCGTCGTGTCCCTGTCCGTACGGGGTAAAAGACCAAAATTGATTTGGTTGGACTTGAAACTGAGACTGGGGATGGGAATTGGGCTTCTGCCCATCTTCTTCTTCACCTTCACAAATTGATTGATTGATGTTTGATAATTGATAAGTGAAGGAGATTTCTCTTCGTTTCATGTACTCCGCAAGTATGATTCAGGGCGAGGAAGAATTGCAGAGTTACCATCATCATCATCAGAATCACAGAGGAGGAGAGCCTTGCTTGGTCTTGACTTCCGATCCCAAACCTCGCCTCCGTTGGACTGCTGACCTCCACGATCGATTCATTGACGCCGTCACTCAGCTTGGCGGTCCCACTAGTTAGTCTTCTCACCCTTCTCCTCTACTTCTATCAAGTTTACTCTCATGCACTCCATTCCTGTATTTCCCATAAATGAATAATCTTTTTCAATCCACTTTCCAATTGAATAGAGTACTCAATGTCTGAGGAGTTCTCCACGAATTATGATTGTTTTTTCAATAATTTTGACTCTTCACACAACGCATGTCAGGTTCAATTTGGCTATTAGTGATCCTATAACTTCTGTTTTCCTTCCCTCTTTGTTTGTAGAATGGCTCGGTTAAGGGCTGGATTTTTGCCTTTTGTTTGTTGTTGTTTTATCAAGACAGAGGGCTACACTCTCTCTTTCTTGCACTAGGTTAAGAACTATTCTCTAATTGTCAATACTCGCCAACTGCTTGCAATTGCCTTTTCTGGTAATGATAGGGATAGATCAAACTGATTTTGAGGCAGATTTCTTTCCTAAGAAAGGTTTTTTGATTTGTGCAAAGCATTCTTATTTCTTTTGTCAGATCATAAGCAAATACTCATGAGGCTTTTCTTGGCAGTATGATTGGTTTTAATATGTAGATTTTATTTTAACAACTTTGATATATGTTTCGAGTGTTTTGGTTGGAAATTGACGCCAATTCCTTAAGTTTTTGTTTTCATTAAGCCATTGCATTCTTATGAAAAAAATGAATAATAATTGCAGAGGCTACACCAAAGGCCATCATGCGGACTATGAATGTAAAGGGACTGACTCTTTTCCATTTAAAGAGTCATCTCCAGGTTAATTTTTACTATTCAACTTTCTTTCTGATGCCATACATTTGGACTGCTGGAGTTTAGAGCAAAAACCAAGACCTTTGTGATTAACCTAAGATAACTTTGCTGCATTACAGAAGTACAGACTGGGTAAGCAATCAGGGAAGGACATGATTGATGCACCCAAAGATGGTAGGTTGTTGCTTTTCCTTCATAATTTTCTTTTAATCAGCTTGGCTAAATTCAGTGAAGTTCTTTCCTCTAGATGGTTAGGTGCTCTCTCGCTCTGTTTGAAGGCAAATCTATTAGTTAAAAAGAAATGAAACTATTAAATGTCAAATAATCATATTTAACATATAACTGTTGAATATTATTTTTAAGGTGAATTCTGTTTCAAGATTTTCTTACGTAAGCTGACTTCTTTCGCTTTTCAGTGGATCCAATGTTAGCTTCATATCTTTTAGAGAGTCCCGCTACCGGTAATTCTTCTCCAAACTTGCCAGCTTCTGATATGCACGAGTAAGAATAAATATGCCCTTTCAAAAACTCCAATCATTAGCTGCTTTATTATCTCTGTTAAACCAAAATGTTAGTAAATAATGTATTGCAAATGAATGTTATGGTTAGGGGTTATGAAGTCAAGGAGGCTTTAAGAGTGCAAATGGAAGTGCAAAGTAAACTACACCTGCAAGTTGAGGTATGTTTCCTTCTACTCTGGAGAAGTGAAGTTTTTACACATTTTAAATTGAAGTATTGTTGTTTTTGGAGTATTTCTGGTGTTATCATAAGCCTTCTTGTGGGTTAAATCCCTAGCTTGGAACTGCTGTCTTGTACGTAGCAAGAGGTCAGCTTCCATGTGCATACAGTATGGAAACTTACTGATGGTTGACTAAGCTCAAAGCCATTCAAATCTAGACCGCAGATATAGCTGATCTTCTTACCTTTATTTATAGGCCGAGAAGCACGTACAGATTCGCCAGGATGCAGAACGAAGATATTTAACCATGCTTGAAAGAGCTTGTAAAATGCTTGCTGATCAATTCATTGGAGGTGCAGCTATTGACAGAGAGAGTGGAAAATGTCAAGGATTGGGCAGTAAAATTCCAAGAAGTTCCAATGTTGATCCACTTGGCATTTATTCCTCACAATCTGCTGAGGTAGCCGGAATGCATGGCCCAGAAGATGAAGTGGCGCCCTGTCTCCACTCCCAGAAGGCTGATTGTTCTACTGAAAGCTGTTTAACGTCACATGAGAGTTCTGGAGGATTGATGCTGGAAGGATCTCCAGTTGAGGGGAAGAAGAAGAGGTTGAGCTTGGACTCAACAACAGCATCTCTGATTTGGGGTGAAGCTAAAATGGGAACTCATGAGATTAGTTTGTCCCAAGTGAATCCCCATGGAATCAGTGGATATGGCCTATAGAGCTAAAAGTTCTGATTGATGGTCGTGCTGTGATGACTCACTCGTGTGGTTTTACAATTTCTCAAGTGCAAAAGAATCGGTAATAAGTTGACGCAGTAAAAGTTGGTTGGAAGGCAAGGCATAAAAGTGGATTCTCAGCTCAAAGTGTAAATCAAAATTGTTAATGGTTCAATTGTGAAGACTATTTGGCTCTGATTAGATAACACTAGTTAAGCCTTTGGTTTCATTATGTTGTTATTACAAGTAGCAATCATCAGTCACTGATTGTTGCACTGCAGCATCAATATGATGCATTTAATTTAATTTATTGATGGACGTTTAGATCTTTGGAAAGTCACAGCTGGAGCAGGCCTATGTTTATGTAGATTGTGGACCATTCTCAATTCCCATGGCAGGCCAGGCAGGCTATCCCACAACACACAAGACACATTAAATTTAATAGAGGTGGTAGTCTCTGATGTAGTCAAATGACAGCAGCAGCGAAACTGAATAGGGAAGTACTTCATTTATTTATTTATTTCTTAGGAAAAAAAAAAAAGAAGTTTTGAAATGAAATGGCATACTATAATAGAGTTGAATAGGCTGTAGGAAGCAAAAAAAAAATAAAAAGGAAGCTTCATACAAAGAGAAATAGTCCGAAATAGAATGAAGAAGAAGTGATATTCGTTTTTCAATTGGTTTGGGGTAAAGAGGTCAGCCGGTGAAGGTGAAGAATATTAAAAAAAGGGAGAAATATAGGAGTGTAGGAAGACAGTAGGCACTAGGCACAGGACATAGGACAGGAAGTAAGCTTGGGGAAGGGAAGGCGTCAGGGCAGGAGAGAGTAGTCAAGAGTCAAAAGTAGAGGGGAAATGGGTCATGGGTCATGGGTCATGGATCATGGACATGGGTGAAAACTGTACCTATCCCACAATGCATCCAAATGGTGGAAGGGGAAGACTGGAAAAGCTTAATTAACTTAAGCTTAGGCAAAGGCGAAGCCTACAAGTAATACTAAGGGTGAATAAGAAATGAATAGAAAAAGACAAAAGGAAAAAAATGAAAATGAAAAAAGAAACGGACGAAATTTGCCGGAATCATTACAACAATGGAACGAATATAACCATAGAGATTCCATTTCATTTTTAATCTACATTTATATATTTGAAAATCGGCCTAGGTGTATTGTGTATTGGCTGCTTCATCCGCTACCTAACAAATACAGTCTGCATCAAATCGGCCAATCTTAATCTGAAATTATGATTTGGTTTGATTGGCTAGGCCACAAGTAGCATATTTTCTGGTGGGTGCAGGCGCAGGGGATGGGCTTCGCTTGTGGAGCTGTGCTCTCTACTCTCAAGTGTGCGTGGTCTTTGGTCAAGTCATTCTCTTTCCTTTCCTTTCCTTTCCTTTCCT